>KN510171.1:0-10039 GCA_000787155.1 Scartelaos histophorus
GGCTATACAAAAATAAATTGAATAAAATTGAATTGAATGTATGCATGTATGTATATGGGTCATTGACGTCAGAATGATGTCAGGTATGCATAAATCAATATTTGACATTTGTGTTAAGCATTTCTGGTGTTTTTATGTACATGAATTGGCTACAACCTTAAAAAATGTGGAGCGACCAAGAAAAACCTTCAAACTGTTTCATTTTCTAAAACATGGTTAGGTTGTTATTCTAAGTTCTGAGTCATATGAACATGAGATTGAGATTTGAAAAAAATGGATACGCTCTGACAATATTTGTTTGAATATTATGGCAGAAATATCTATTGAAGAAAGCTTAAATTTCATGTGGCACTACAAAACACGCCAAAAAAGAAAGAAAATCAATTTGATTAGATTTAGAGTCATTTTAAAGAAGTTTAAAGGTTGGACGGTTGCACCATTTGACATTCTAACAGTTTAAGTACAAAAAACATGTAAAATAACTAATAATAAGTAATATATTATCTGGTTCCATGGAGGTCAGAGGTACTACAGGTATGATTGGTGAATTATTATTAAATTTTAACCTTTTTAAGTGAAGAAATTGCAATTGGACAGACGTCATGTCATTGTGACTCTAAACATGCGGAGTTAATAACAGAATTCTTCTCTCTTTTATTGCATCTACTAAGTAAAATTTATTAAGCAAAGGAGTTATGAAACGCAAAATAAGTGAGGTCTTGAAACAATTTATGATGGCTAGAAGTGTGGCTGTCATAATTTTAATTTTAATCAAGATGGAGATTCAGTCATTCTTAATTGTCAGTGATCAGAATGGTCTTTTTAAAGGTCCTACAGTGCACACAGAAGTGACTCTGATGAGCTTTAGCCGTGTTATACCGCCTTAAAACAGAGTTGGAGTTGTTTTGTTTCATTTACAAATATATGTGTTATCCTTTATTATTCTGTCTACATCTCTAAAGGTCAAAATGCTCTGATCCACCTTGTGATGTCATGAAGTTAAAAGCCTTTTACCTTTTATTCAGTAGAGATTGGCAATTTCACGGTTGATATCATGCAAATTATTCTAGAAAATGTGTACGGAGTTTTAAAAACATAGTGAATTATTCCCATATTACCACATGACATCACACAGAGTCGAACAGAGTGTTTTTGGTTAAAAGAAGAACTTAGCCTAAATATGCAGGGTTTATGTAAATGGAATAAAACATAACTCCAGGTATGTTTTTGATAAAGAAACATAAGAGAAAACAGCATGATAAGAGGCGCTTTAAGCAAGAGGGTCAAGGGAAATCTCCTGTATTTGTGTTACTGTGTTACTAATAAACTGAAAACCACTGCTTGAATTGGGTGTTTCCAGTCTGCAGTGCAATAGAAAGTGGTGCAAGTTTGAAACATGGCCTCAACTAGGAGATGGAAAATGACAAATTGACACCAAATGACCTTTAACTATTGTGATTCAAGGTGTCAAAACACAGAGAGCATTGCACTTTGTTCCACACACAGTAATGGGGCAGGTTTTCATAATGATGTGCCTAATGGGTATTTATTAGCATTGCAAAAAAGCTTCTGCAGACCTCCATTTTGATGACCAGCTCTCCAAACATATTCATTTCCTGAGGGGTTCCCTGGGCAAATGCTGTTGGATCACCTGCTCTCATTGGCACAGACCTGAGCTATTTGCTAACACTTCCTATTGTTTACATTACTCATTTTAGGGCAGCAGACGATGGTGGTTTTAGGGAGTACTTAAAAGTTTGAGTTACAGATGGCAACGTTAAATCCAATTGCAAATATTCTCCCTGGCTGTTTATGCAGAAAAAGTTTACTTGACGTGGATTATTCTAGAAGTTTATGTGATAGATTTAATTAGGCAAATCACTGTCTGAACCATTGCAGTTTATGGTGGATTCACACGTCTTTCCTTTCACGTATCCCACAAAAAGGTCTATTTTTGTGACAATTGTTAATTACGATAAGAATAACATTCAGTATTGAGACTGGCACCTTCTATGCAAGGACAGTAAAATGCATTATTGATAAAGTGAGATGGTAATTCAGATTTGCAGGTTAGTTTGGGACATCTAGAAGCATAACATCTCTATTTCACAGTTTGTTCAGGTCACAGTGGAAAAAACTAATTTGATTCAGACATTAGCGTGCGGTCATAATGCAATAACTGCAGCCACCTCAGTCGTATCAATCAAATATGATTAACATTAAGTTTATCAAAGCTCTCGTTAGGCTATTGAACACACAGTAAATGGTTGTGAATGTGTCCACTTCAAAAGTAATGACAAATGTGAAAAAGTGAGAATGAATGAGCGTGCTTCTGACATAGAGTGTAATATTCTTCACCTTTGACCCGGCTGCTTCCTGGTCTTGTCATGTTGTACAGTGACGTCCCTGAGAAAGCCCCCGCATATCAGACCTGCTCACTGTTTACTTGCAGGAGACTGTCCAGTAATAAGCTTTCAGCTGAGAGAGCGTAAGGCAGGAGCAGCTGCAGCCGTCATGTGTGAATGTGTGTATCTGACACTTCGTGTTCATCTGCAGGCCATCACCGCGTTTCTGAGGCGACGCACAGAAAGTGAAACTAAATTTAATTTGAAGCTGTCACCAGTGCACTTTGAGCAGCCTGTCACAATCTAATCACGGGGCCTGATCAGACGTGGTATCTGGTGAGGAGGTTTTAGACTTGTGCATGGTTCTCTCCAAGCTCTCCTCTGTGAGACAGCCTGTGGCTCTGCACTGTCTGCATGAGTGCCTCTGCCGCTGGGCTGAGCACCAACAAGCATGATGGATGGAGCTTGTTACTCACAAGGCATTTGCATCATCTTTACTGTTGCCACTAAGGTGTCATGGGAGCCATTTTAAAGGACTGCTCTTTCTTTTAGTTTGAGCAGGATCACTGTCTGTAACCATGGCTGCTCCTTGGTTCTCTGGCTGAAAACCCACTGATACACACTTCTCTGGACCTCCAGGCCACTTTTCTGTTTAATGAAACCACAAACATCAACATTTAAATATTCAGAAGTCAAGTCAAAAACAAAAACATACAATATTCCTTCCTGAGAGTACCGTATGACAGTGTTGCAACAAGGGTGTATGTGTTTCTCTCTTTTCGTCAGCACCAGATCACTATCAGGAGCCGTGGGAGCTGCTTTGGTGATCTGGTCAGAACCCTCTGGGGCTGGAGGAAAGGCTTTCCTCCTCACTCTGACCATCCACTGCTCTGGCCTCCCTCTGGTCCCACTCCTCCGCACTCTGCTCCACTTCTCCTTATGAATATTCCCCGGCTATACGTCTTCTCCTCCAGATCCTATTGCGGTGGTGCATCTGTAGCTGGCTCCCGCTCCCTCGCGCGATGCTCCGTGTTGCTGTGCACCTCCAGGCTGTGTGTGGGATGGTGTTGTGGGTTGGCATCTGGCAGTGTCTGATAAGAAACCAGAGAGCTGCTGCTATTCCTTCTGAGATGTTTTTAATGTTCCCTTTTTGGTCGTTTGGGGAGGCCACTGGACAAGGTATTCACCAGCTTTGAAAGGAATGAACTAATACAATTGTTTACAATAGACATTATCAAGCCGGTGCAGTGGCCTCTTCAAAATTTGCCCAACATAAAAATTTGTGGGGCTTGCAGAAACTGTAATAGAATAAGCATGCAACAATGGAAACAGATGGTGATGATGGAAGTTACAGACCAGAAAATATGGGTAGAGAAAGGCTCAGTTTATTAGTGATTTTGATTAAAACAAAATATTCTTGACACTCTTCTCTGGTTGTGCTCGGAAATGATGCCTTCAGAGGATATAGATGGTCTTGATAGTGCAGTGGCTAAAGGCACTTCTTGTATCATTGAAACACGCTCGAGGCGATGCCTGGTTACATCCCTGCTCCTCTCCAGATAGAGGATTGATAATCCTTGCCATAGGGCAGGATTTTATCGCAGTGGGAATCTCTTTTGAGGAACTTAGAATAATTGCTTGTTTTGTGTATAAATAGGTTACTGTACTGGGGAGCTATTAATGTAATTCAATAGGCCATTTGCTTTGCACTGCTTACACAAACTATTCCCTTGGTTCAGTTTTGGCTTAGTTTAGAGATTGAATCATTAGTGATACATTAGTTGGTACACGTCCAAATAAAATAGAATAGGCCACATTATTAGGTATACCTTATTGGTCTGGCCATTCTGTTTACATTGGATTGCATGGAATATGTTCTGCAGGTTGACACAAAATATGCCTTTCTCTGATTTGTTAATCCACTTGTCTGACATTTTGGACACAGACTATAGATCTTTCTAAAGTCTTGGTACGCTACTTACATTAAAAGAATCTGAACAAATGTCAATAAGAACATGTACCTGGAAGCACCACTGACAAATAAATAATAAAAGGCAAAGTTGTTTGGTAAGACTTCAACTTTGCAAAGAAATGTGAGCATCTTGAAATAGAAGCGAGCACTATAGGGAGCCTGCTATAAGACACATGTATATGTGGGAGATTGTTAAAAATGACTCATCTTCAGAATATTATCTTTTCAAAGAAAGCCAGAACCAGAAATAACTTATTAAGATGACGGTAATATCAAAAAACAATATCACAGGAGTCTCACTTCTCCAAACCGTCATGGCTGCTTTACAGCTTGGAGCACCTGCCCGAGCTTTTGAAAAATATATATTGTAACTACCATTTCAACCAGACTTTGCCATTTACTTATGTCATGTGCTTCTTATCTATATCTCAAGCTAAATAATGAAAAGAAATTCTCCAAATAGAACTGTGGGACAAACCATTCTTCCTAAGTGACTTGCAGGTACTAATAGAGTGTGCAGCTTTAGCTTGAGTCTTTCCTGGTGTCTTGTGGCACTTGTTTATGTTGTAGGCTCACCTCGGCTGAGTTTGAGCGCTCCAGACACTGCAGGAAATCGGCAGCTGTTGCATATTGCTCAGTGTCAGACATTTCACAGTAGTTTGTTCCATCAAACTGGCTCGCACAAAAACACAGGGTTTCTCCTGCATGCTCCCATCTGTTTGGTAACTTCTGTCAGACATTTTGTTATGCTAAAGGCGCTGTACCTGATTTTTACTCTCCTCAAAACTTAAAAACCAATCTGGTTCATATCAAACACTTTACAATGGTCCAAAATTATTTTTCACTCATCTAAGACATTTAGAGCATCGTAATTATTCAGCTTGATGACTTTATAAGTGCATTTCACAAATGTTCAGTGGATTTTTGTCATAATGGTGAAGCTACTGTAACTAGCATGCTAACCATCTTTTTATTCTCAATCAATAGGGCTTTATAATTAGCTGCAAACAGTACACAGTGGGTTTATATCTGTAATGCTCAAATATGTGGGGGAAAAAATCATTACAGACCCTTTTAAGCACAAACTCAAGCACTTTTCTTTGTGCACAGAGATTTTAAAAATGTCATTATAGCTTTAAAAAGTTTGATCAAACCAAATTAAAATCCATGTTCAGTAAAGAGCTGATCTGATATACACTCTTTAACTTCTGTCAGCCATTTTGTGCTCAAGCATTTAAGCAAGTACTCACTTTGATTTCATTAAGTACTCACATAAAACCATTTTCAAATCCATGTCCAGTTTATTATCTGATATTTTCGGTTTAATTATTCATTCCTTGGCACCTATTTTGCCACTGGCACAATGCTGTTAAGAGTGAATCATGGCCTGTTACTACATCGTGATGCATTGTCATAATAAGGTCTGTTCTCACCTGCTGTTCGACTATTCATGACATCAACATCAAATTTGTCATTAAATATGTACCGTTAAGATTCTGTGAAGCAGTAAAACAAATCAAATTATGTATACTTACCAAATGGATCGCAGGCAAGATTATAGAGGATACAGCGTTGGTATTTTTATCCCAGACTCAAAATCTCACGACCCATCTACAGTATTCAGAATCGCTCTTCTATTTCTTTTATTTTGTTTTTAACTTATCTCCGAATTTGCCCCTATAGCGGTGTAATGTAGCTAGTGCCCATTACATAGGCTGGGGCTAGCGAAAGCTAAAGAACAAATGCAAACAAATGCAAAGTTTTATTGTTAATTGATTAAAATGGTTTCAGTGATAAAATGTAAAAGAAAAGGGAATAAGTAAAAGAGCATTTAATCAAGGTCATTGTGTAAAGGTGGTGGTACTTACCCTCTATGGTGTCTGCCCAGGTGTTCCGGCCAAAAGAGTCCCCAGGGAACCGGAGCATCTTAAGAAGGTTCCAGGGCAGGCGGCCATTTTGTAAGGAGGAGGGGTGCCCGAGATGTTAGTTTTTTCTATTTAGTATTTTTAATTAATAATACACTGCTAATTTAATAAAGTAATTTAATAAAATAAATATTTTTGTATTTAGAATTGATGGAATAATTGAGCACTGTTTTTGATATTGGTAATTTTTAAACATTGGGTAGGGAATGGAACCTGTGCTCACCTGTAGTTGGGCAAGAGCTCACCCAATTAAGGGAGGTGCTCTATAAAAGGAGCCTCACCTGTGCAGGAGGGTGCTGGGTGTGGCTGCAGGTTGGTGCTATGCTGTTTTTTTGTAATTATTTTTGACTATTCTCTGGATTTTTGTGAAATTTTTGTGATTTTTGTGAAATAAATGCACTTTACTCTGTCCTATCCGGTTGCTATCCGGATGTTACAAGCGGCTAACCTCATGAGCTTCATTTGACTGGTTGACATCATGCTCCTTTCATCCACTCCTTTATACCGTCTCTGATCCAACCTTCAGAATAGTCCGCATCCTTCCTTTGCACCGAGCCTCTTGTGAGCACGGCATGTGACCCGAATGAACAGATAAATATGGCTCGCGTCTTATAAAATTTAATTAGCTCACCAGTTGTTCGAAAATAAACATTTTTTGGAGTTGACCTGAAGTGGCATCAATTAATTTCCTCCTGTTTGGGTGGCGTGGACCTCCCCTCATGCTGGCATTCATTATAGACTCACATCAAATGGCACAGATAGTGTTGTGAATAGGACGTGGCGATTAATCAGCGCGTGCAGACTGTGGAGGGATGCAAGTAATTAGCTTTAGGTAGAAAAAGAATGGAGATGCTCAGCAGGCCTTAATGCATTTGACCTTTCCCACTGCCTCGGTGTGTTAGCGTAGCAGCTAACTCGTCGGGTGAATGCAAATGTCTCAAGAAACACTCGACAAAGCGCTAATTGTTCCGTATTTCCAAATTCATTTCGACCTGTCATAATGCTATCTACAGTAAATGCCTGCGATAACTGCAAAAAATAGAGAAGAAATGCATGTAGCCTATTTATCTTGCAACAAGTTCTGTTTTTTTTTTTTGTTTTTTGTGTCATTTTTACTCAAATGACTACACAATGCTGTATTATACTGTTGCATATTGATGTAATTAAGAAAAGATATCTGAGAAAGAAGTGCTTAAAGAGCAGTGGGCGTGTCTGAGGGGAAGGGGGAACTGATATTTTTGGAGAAATGCAAAAGAAAACTTATCGTCACCTTCCTAAAATAATCGCATAAGTCATTTTTTCAGGTTTTTCAGGAAACACAAAAAACTCCCCCCAAAATTGAAATTATGTCATTTTTTTGCCTAAGGAAAACTTTGGAAAAAAGTGACATAGGCGATTATTTTAGGAAGGTGACGTTATAATGGATGAATCACTCTAAATACAACTTTTAATATGTACTGTAAATGATTGTGTAAGTGTTTTGACATTCTGTCCTTCATTAAACAAACTTCAGCTGCACATATTTAGAGTTGTGTATCTAGAGTCTTCTTCCGTGGTGCGTTCACATACACAGAAATGCAGCGCAAACTTGAGAAAATCACACTCGGACGGCTCGAGGCGTTTTCATCCGCGCGTTTTTAGCAGACACGAGGCTCATTTAACATCTCCTTGATCTGTCAAATAAGCGCATATCACGGGAGACCCTCGGTTCTATTCCCCTTCTGGTCCAAACTGATTATATTACGTACAGTATAAAGTTGATGAGGCTATCACACAACTGAACTGTTTTATTATTAGTCTGTCTTTATCTCCAAAGCTCAAAATGTGGAGCACTTCCTGTATTACCGCATGACAACACAAGGTGGAACAGAATGCTTTCAATCTGAGACATGTAAATGTGTAGGAATTTGTGTGTTAAACATGTGTGAAAGAAACAAAACATAACTGCAGATGCATTTACATTATGTCTGAATGAGGAAACAACATTATAACATAAATCAGAGAATACTGTATATGTCCTAGTTAAACATATCAGTAACATAGAGGTAGTATAATTGCCAGTAGGCGTTCGTACTGTTCTGAAGCAGCGAGCCTCTTCACAGCCTGCCCTTATCCAGCTGACACAGGCTGTTTGCCGCTGTGTGGGGGAGTAATATTTGATTGAACACAAAGATTAAGTTTTGGGTACGATCCAGAAAAGTGTCAGGTTTCTCACACACTGCACCGCTTTCATTTCACAAGCCGTCTCTCTCCAGCTTTTGTAATTTGTCTTGCAAATATTTTGGATCAACAATTCTAAAAACCAATTCTCACCTTCAAAGCTATAAACCTCGGGCTCGTACAGATTGATGTAGTACATGATTCAGACATGAGTTGCATAAGGGTTTGTAATATTAAAGACAGGAGTGGTAGCGTGTGGGCTGTACACTAAATCTAACATGTTTTCTCTTGTTATTTTTGCCATTTATTTGGAAGTATTAATACCATTTATATTTTTATGTGAATTACTGTGTCCAAATAATTTCCTTTATGGATAAATAATGTTTGGAGCTCTGGAGTATGACATGGGAATGCATGGTAAATATTCACAGCGGAGTCTTTTATCATACCAGCATCCTTTTTGGACTTACAAACTTAATATGCACTGTGGGACTTTTGTTGGAGCACCTGCCACCTGCACACGTTGCCAGAAATGATTGGCAGAAACAGATTGGCATTAAACTGTTTCCTTGGAGACAAGCAGCGCACAGTAAGAACCCATGTCGTTCAGAGTATTTTTAGCAATAAAATGTAGTTCAATACAGATATATAGATGAGGTTTAATGCAATACTTCAACATATATAATAGCATTTGCAAGCTGTCATAAAAAGTGCAGTCAATCAAGGTGTATGTCACTAGAACATTGCAAGTAAATATTTGGACACATTAGCTCACACATAATATAATAATAATAAAAGAGCAAACAAATCTAAATATAAAAACACATTAATACAAATACATCTCAGCTTTATAAATCTCCACGGAGACAATTTCTTTCAATATTCCTTGTGCAACAGATTGTTAAACAGACCCTTTAAATATTGTGCCTTTACATTCTTCTTAACTCTGTCTACTTAAATTGCAAGCCTAAAAAATATTGAACATCATCCAGTTGTCCCAAAGGAGTAAGAGCACCATGAGTATATTTAAAGCAGATGGTCCAACAGCTGTGCACTCGTGTTTATCTGAAGGTGAACTCCGAACAACAAACAAACTACTGTATGTGTCTGTCACTCGGGAGCGGCTGTGCACGGCCAAGATGGAGGATTCTGTGTCTGGGTAAAACATGGACTCATTAAGAAGATGTGTGTTTTCTATCAGGCGTGAGGGACCCCGAGCAGCTGAATGTGTCTAAGAGCACAGGGATCCATGTTAAACGTCCTATACTGAAAATCTTGTTAGAATGTGGTTACCTCGTCAAACACACACCTGGAGTTGTGTTTTGCGTCTTTCACACATGTTTGAGTCATCCTGCATTAGTCTGGCTACATCTCCCAAGCTCATAGGCTCATCTCCACTTTGTGATGTCATGAAGTGGTGAAGTTTTCAAGTTGACAGCTACTTTTTTTAAACCATTAACCATTCAGGTCTGGGATAATCCAAGTGATTCTAGTGGATGCACGTGGAGTTTACACAGTGGAGCACTTACTGTATTACCACATGACATCACATCACAAGGTAGAAATTAATTTCTGTTTGAGAAGAGAAGAACTCTAAATATACAGGCTTTGTGTGTTAAACATGTTAAACATGTGCA
>KN510172.1:0-14970 GCA_000787155.1 Scartelaos histophorus
CTGAGTTTGACATGTGTGGTTTAGAGTGTTGCACATATGTGATTGTCGCCATCTTGGGTTTGTGGGTTTCCCTTCAGGCCTCAGCTGCACGGCAACTGTATCTGCCATCTCTTTGTCCCTGTTTCCAGTAGAAAATCTATAAATCTATAATCTACTGGGGAAGTACACCATGTTTTTTTTTGCTTGTTGTAGTCCAAAAAAAGTAGCACTACCAACATTTGTCAATAAAAAAATAAAAAAAGAAGTATGAATGCATTAGTCTTATATAGCGCTTTTCCAGATGCTCAAAGTTTACAGTTTTGTGCATTATTTACTATACATTCTGTGGTGGTAATTTATTACTGTAGCCACAGCTGCCCAGAGGTAGACTGACAGATGCGAGGCTAATCTGCACTATCTGTCTCTCTGATCACCACCAACACACACCACATCCACACATCAGAGGTCTGCATAATGCAAAATATGTAGGACGTTGAGCCCATAATCATTAAGTAACCATCTGAACTTACCCAGTGTGTTTCTGAATCCAAACTTGTGAGGACTGTTCGGATTCTCTGGCCAGAATGCTCAAGCCCTTGATTATAGTCAAAATGTGGTTTGTTGTGCTGGGTTTCGTGATAAGGCGAGCAGTGGCATCTAAAGCTGGAGGAGTTTTGTGGATGTAAACAGTTCACTAGTTGACATGAGCTTGGCCTTGTGGGATGTAACTTCAGCTCGCAGTGCCCGCCATGCTGCCAGCTCCGCCGCTTTATTGCCTCTCAGGCCGACAAGCTGCATTCACAAAGTTGGACCCGTAAACTCATTTAACTTTTGCAACTCCGCTCCAAAAACACTGTCCAACTGTTTGTAATTGTCTTGATGTTTGGGGAAGTTTATTGACAGGCTGGTAGATAGAAAGATGGAACCTACGCGTCTTCATTAAAGCCACATGATTTGGACTTGGATACAACTATTTTAAGTTGGGGTCAACTATACAACTATACCGGTTTGGCAAATTAAATTTTTAGTTTTGAAACTTTGTCAGCTGCACCTACTTGTCAGCAAACTATAGGCTACACGGTTTTAAAAGTGAGTTCCGTTGGCATTTTGGTCTTTTAACTTTGTTCTAACAGTCTTGCCTTAGTTGGCAGTGTGCTTCACTCAGAAAGAAGCACAGACACAAAAATGGTTGCATATGCCAAGAAGAGCCGTCTTATGAAGTATGACTATTATAAAACTTTTGATTATGCTTATACCATTTATTGAAGTTAATGTAAAGATTTTGATCACTGTACAGTACATTTCTGCATATCTGGCAACAAAAATGCATGAATCTGCTCCAAAATGATGGAAACTATCATCTAAAAGCCAAAATGCAGAGTTTACATAAAACATATATTAAAAATAATACAATATCGGCCATTTAAATACGAGTTTGCACATTTTTAGTTTTGACATTACCCATGAAGAAAACTATTGCACAAACTTTCTGCATATCTGGCAACAAAAATGCATGAATCTGCTCCAAAATGATGGAAACTATCATCTAAAAGCCTAAATGGAGAGTTTACATATACATACAACATATATTAGAAAATAATACAATATCGGCCGTTTAAATACGGGTTTGCACATTTTTAGTTTTGACATTACCCATGAAGAAAACTATTGCACAAACTCTGCGAAACTCCTCAAAACAACAAGACATTGCGTCGTAATTTACAAATTATCTAGATGCTTTGTAAGGTTTACTGATTGCCACGGCAAACAGATTCTGCTTCCTAATTATTAAACATACAATGAAAGTTAATCCATCCAAATGAGTTTTTAATCGTCAGTCTAAAAGACTGCAAATATGAATAAACCTTGATTCGCGTGTCTAGCAGATGGTCTTTTGAGGAGATAACAAAGTAATGAGCAAACTGGAAACCTCAGAGATGCCGAGTTAACTTTTGCGTGCAACTTGGAGCGAGAAAGATAATGCATTTGCAAATTCATTCATTCCACAACCTGACCTTTCCTGGATATTACCATGTGCCGATAGCGTCCTGTCCAAACATGACCTTATGTTGGTAAATACTGCCATGGAAACGGATTTTTAGAAAAGTCACCGCTTTGGAATCTGAAGACTCGGAAGACTTTGAATAGCCTGACCGGTCACTATAGGTTTTGTACGGTTGTTTCTTCAAGTTCAGTGTTTGTGAGGGAAAGCCTTATTGCCCTTGCTGGTGCCATAAAGACAGAATGGACCAGTGGTTTTCAGCAATGACACGGTGGCTATTTCACGCTACTTCCCTGTTGGTCAATGGCTGGGGCTTCATCATTGTTCTGAACCGTTGTGTTGCTTTTTATGGGCCCAGCTGCCACCTGTCCGCCATACAGTCTTATTGAGCGCCGCCGTGACATTTTTACTACTTTGGGGCTGTAAATGACAAGCAATTTGGAGGCAAAGCACAGTGCGCATTTATGCATAAAGAGAGGTGATGCGAGATTAGTCTGTTTGAGCACAGTTAGAAGGGTAATTCGAAAGAAGATTTGGCCACTCGCATACACTAGCAGTCAAAAGTTTGGACGCACTCTCTCTTTCGGTGTTTTTTTTTCTTTATCATCACAATTTTCTACTTTTTAGTTAGATATGGAAGACATTAAATATATGAAGTAAGAGGTATATATTATATAGTCAAGAAAAACTAAATATTTTTGACAGCTAAGGGTAAAAGTACATTATTTGCATTACTATAACTGCATAGATCTTGCTTCATATATCTGATGTCTTTTGCATGAATATTTAGATACAAAGGTTGCTTCACACTTCATATTTCTGAGCCCAGGCGCGTCACAGAGGGCGTGCATAATTCTCGTCGAAATCAAAAATAGAAAGATTCTCACACTTGCATAAAGTCAGTGTTATTCATAGTGGAGTGACGTTTCTGACTTCATCAGGCAAAATCATATTAGCGACATGTCAAATACTTAATGACAATAAATCATAATTTTAGCATTTGATTGGAATAAACAGATGTTATATGCAGAAAAACCTGGTGCACCTTTCAATGCATTTGAAGCATTCTGGTTGTTCACCCTAGCGTCACGATAAAGCTAACAACTAGAATGCTAACCATGCACTCCTTGATTCTCGGACAGTAAAATGCTTTAGAAAGACTGTTTAAGTAGCTAAAAAGTCAAAATATCTACTAGGGCAAGACAAATTTTGCGCTAATACATAGAAAAAAGTATGCACAACCCCTTTAATTAGTAATTGATAAGACTGATTAATGATCTAAAATGTAAAATGTGCAAAATACAAATTGTCACCTTTCTAAAATAATCGCCAAAAGTCACAAAGTCAAAAAATGCCATAATTTCAATTTTGGGGTGAGTTTTTTTGTGTTTCCTGAAAAATCTGAAAAAATTACTTATTTTATGAAGGCGTTGAAATGTCACTCCTGAAGTGAATACAAAAAAATACGACTTATGCATTCAAGTGTGTTTTGAGTTTAAATATTTACAGCCTTATGTCTGTACGGATTGGTCAGTTTTTCTGGGAATATTTCTAAATTCACAAAAGTGCCTCATTAAAAATATAATTTAAAAAAATAACAGATTGGAACTTAATTTTATTATAACTTATACACTGTAATTAAGAGCAATTAGCTTTTTTTTAGATTTCATTGTGCACATTTAAACATTGAAATTAGCCAATATGAAATTAGTCTTAATAGTTAGAGTTACAATAGGGGGAAATCTTTAATTGTAAGACACTGAATTGGAAAAGAGGCTATTTCATATTTCTCATTGAGTGCTATCCTTCTAGCTCTGCCATTAGCTTACTGTTAATTTCATGCATAACAAGCCCTCAACACCCAGTGCAGTACATAGCAGCTGAATATTAACCGCTGAGTCAAATCAGACATTTGCCGAAAAGGCCAAGACATTTGTAATAATGGCTAATTAGCAGTACATTAGTTTTATGCAGAATACAGCAGTCAATAATCACTTATCTGTGCTGGGGCGCTGTTCAAATCTGGGAAAATCTGAATATTTATTGTATTTTAAAATCTGATTTGTTAAAGACTTTAGCCCCAGGAAATCTCAGATAATCTTTGTAAACGTGTTACTTTTGTTCTATTATCGAGCCGATCGCTTTATTTAGTCATTAGTAGTCAAGCTCACGCAGGGAGGAAAAAACTGCTTCACTTTTGGCACCTTTTAAAACACTTTTCTTTTTTTTTAACTTTTATATTAAGCAAAGTAATAAGTGTAGGAAATGATCGACACTGAATCCAATGCAGGGGCATTTCGTAAGTGAGTAAATTAGTAAAATATGGCTCTATTATTTATTTCCCTTTTTCATTAATTTGTTATATTGTGAATCAGCAATATTGTTTTTATTGTTATGGCTTAGAAAGAGACTGTATAAAGAAGTGGACAAAGAGAGTATAACGTCACCCAGAATGTTCAGCTCCAGTCAAATGAAGCTCATGATGTTAGCAGTTATAAAAGTACTTATAATCGAGTTGAGTTTAATATTAGAAATGGGAATTTATTTATGTATAATAGCAAAATAAAAAATAAAAAAACACCAGGATCATATAGAGCAGAGAGGGGTGATAATTTTCAATGTTATGGCAATTTGAGCCACAGTCGATGGAGCCGGAAGTGTGCACAGGAACACTTTCCATTTACGGGGCTTTACGGAGCAGGTTGGCTGTGTCCATTTATATTTACAGTCTATGGTTGGGTTCATTCCAGATTATCTTCTTTTTGACTAAATATAAAACATGTCTTTGTGTATTACAGCTCTTACCACAAATTGACAAATTGGAGAAATTGGAGCATGGAAGGCAAAACTCCTGTGATGTGGGGCTCATGCTGCTTCCATGTTCCTCCAGCAGAGCAAAGTGCCAAACTTCTCATATACCTCTGATCCCACTAGACTGGACTCCTTAATACACACTGTGGAACATTTTCACCCTTCCTCAGTGCTTGTGCATGCAGGTGACTTCATGGCTCTGTTTTCATTTACAGACAATTAGCAAAGTCTCGTGTCACTGTTCCTTTAGGCCGAGGCTCTGCTGCACACTTCACATACTTCACCCTACGCAAGTGTAAAAACTGCAGCTTTTGGATGCGTGATTTTCAGAATGCATTAAAAGTGAATGAGGGTGCTCGGGCACGTGCTACATGTCGTACACGCGTAGATTTCAGAAAATAAAATCCATTTTATTTTTTGACGCTCTGCGTGAGTGTAGGCACATCTATTGTTGGATTTGTGAATTCCATCAGCACAACGTGCTCCTGGGCCAGTTATGCATTGTTTGAAAGAGTCCAGCCTGTACAGACCGTATAGACAAGACAAGGTTAATTTATTGTAGACCTGTAGACTAGTGTTTAAACGTGCCCAGTCAAGTTCGATTGGCATCTCATTGAGAAACACAGAGTGCACATATGTCCTGCTGGAGCTAAAGGTGGAGCCGCCCTTGCATTGAGACGCAGCTGTGGTTTGCTAGGCTACACGAGCGAGGCGAGGCCTTAAGTTGGAGTTCTAAGGGAGGGCAAGGGCAAGGGCAAGACAGGAAATAAGCCCATGGTGTCAAAATGAACTTCAGATGTCCTTTCAAAATCGATTCTCAAAAACCACTACAATTGCATAAACACAAAGCGTCGCATCCAGGAGCTCGAGGAATGACTCATGATGGACTGTGGAAAGTTTACAGCCATGGAGGATAAATATAAAACATTTTACAACATCAGACAGCAACTTTACAAGAACAACTTCTGAAGGAAAAAGCGCATGGCGCAGACAACCAAAGGTAAATGGTGAGTAGGTTAATGAAAGCACCACAGATACGGCTTGTTTTTGCTGCAAAGCATCGTCTTGCTTGATGTCAGCATTTGTATTGTCATTTAAAACATAATTCATCCAATCAAAGTAAAACGTAGTGTTTAAACGTGAAAATACACAGATGGTGTTGTCACCTCTGGTGTAAACTGAAGCTTTTAAAAGTGTGTTGCTAATGCTCCCGGTGTAAATTCTGGGTGAGTCAATCAGAAGACACAATAGGCAATGTGATGAAGGGTTGTGATTAATCATTTGTGAGTGAAAAGAGGAGTAGATGGTGCAGAGCAGCGAGCAGTGATGGTGAAGAGGAGGAGGTGGAGAGGCTGATCAAGAGGCTGCTGCAGTAGAAAGAAGGCAGGGGAGGATTGGGTATGTAGGAGGGTGTGGGGTTGATAAGATCTCTGTTTCTTGAGCAATATTTTGAAGTATGCATTGTAAGTACTTCCTCCAAATGTATTTAGCGTTATTTTTTGTACACATAAAAACAAGACACTGTGTCAAAAAAACAGTAAATCATTAATACTTGGAATCTGTGACATTACAAGCACCAAGTCTATCACAGGCTCCCATGTGCCTCTCATTTGGGTTGCCAGTTTCAATGGTGAAATCCAGTTGGCCAACACATGTTTAACATACAAATCTTGCTGCTGAGTTATTCTCTCAAGCTGAAAACACTGTTTTCACCTTGTGATGTCATGTGGTAATGCAGGAAGTGCTCCGCTGTGAGTTTAAACTTCATTGATGTGAGGGAATTCTGGAGGTTCTGAGCTTTCACACGAGGCATGGTCTGTCCATATACTGAGAAAACTGTTCAGATCAGACTCAGTTGTAATACATTTCTTTAAACAGTAAGAGTGCAGGCTACAGTTCCTTTAAGCAAGTCACTGTTTACACACTGCATCTCCACTTATGTATAAACAAATGTGCTCAAAATAACCATAATCAGCATACAGTGTGCACTACAGAATGTATGGCTGGCTGTAGGTTTAGCTGACTTCAGCCTAATGAGGAGGAGCCTGATGGATGCTATAGGCTTTATCTAGCACACTACAGGTCTCACTGTCTAATGCTGTTTGTTGAGTTTGTTTAAAGAACTCCAAATAAGTAGTGTATTCTTTGTGCAAGTGGAGTGTCTAATGACTTCTTTGGGGAAATGCAGCAACAGTTGTGTTTTATTTATACAGCATCATGTAGTATCCATCTGTCAGGTCTGATACTGCCAAGCTTCTCACTACTTACAACAGTGCATGGAATCAATAGGACGACTCACTTACAATGTCAGCAGTCCGTTCAAGTCCCCACAAGTAAAACGATTTGAAATTTCATATTGATGGTGCCCAGTGTATATTTTCTAAAAAGGGAGTCACTATGTGTTTCTTTATACGGAGATGGTCTCGCTTTGCCTGAAATGTTCCACTGTATGGTATTATAATATATAACCTGATTCAGTTACGGTGTTTTTACAGCTCAGTAATATCTAGAAAAACAAGTACCGTATTTTTCGGACTATAAGGCGTATCTAAAATCATGACATTTTCTCAAAAATCAACAGTGGCCTTATAATCCAGTCGCCTTATGTGTGACCTTTGGTTGTGTTTAACCTCCAACTGATTTGATGTTGTCCACATTAGTCTAATAAGGTATTAGTGGGCGAGTCAGGAGGAGTAATATGTTGGCCACATATAGGGCGACTGTGCAACATACCGGTAGTTCTGCCGTGTGCTGTACAAGGACCCAAAATGCACCTGTTAAGAGACATGCACCATGCAGATTTCAGCTTTTGTATTTTAGTGTTAAAACTGAACAATGTTGAGAGGGATCCGGGCATGTTTGATGCCCAAATCACCAACTGTTAAACTTGTATTTTTGTGTTAGCTACAACTGAGAGTTATTGTAAATGACCTGAATAAAGTTCGATTTATCCGACACGTGTTTTGTTTCGCTTATTGTGCCTTATAATCCAATGCTCCTTATGTGTGGACAATGACACAACTGACATATTATTTGATACTGCGCCTTATAATCCAGTGCACTTTATAGCCCCAAAAATACAGTAGTTTTACATGAGTGGAGTTGCCTCTCCACAGATCAGACTTGTAACTCGGTGTGGCTAGTCAGAACCACACTCTTTGACAAAACTTTACAAAGATGCGTAGATCTGGATCTTTATTCTGTCTCCTTGATGTCAGAGGACATGATTGACAGGCAGGTTAACCAATCAGAGAGAGGCAAAAGCATTCACCATTTACATCAAAAACAAAGATGACTGCTTACTCATAAAAAGGAGAAAAAAACAACTGAAAGAATTTAGAAATAGCATAGATTAAATAATTGCTATCTCAGGTTAAGCAAGTTGATGATAATGATACAAACATGTTGTCTTCTGCATTTGAGAGACATGTGCTACAAATTAGCAGCTGTGGTTGGACTGTCTCAAGTTTCAAGGTTTTTCCACACTCAATGGTCCAATTCCAGACCTTTCTGGATTCTACCAGAATGTAAAAGGGACTGGCTGGTCAGGCAACCTTTAATTACAAACTGAGGAAAATTCAGATCTCATGGAGAAAAGCAGTCCTCTTTTCTGATGGGCCCTCGATCAGAAAAGTTGCATTTTAATTCACTTGCATGCAGAATTGGGGAAGATTGGAGATACATATTGCACCCAGTCATTTTACTCTTCAGTCTCAACAGAACCACTAACGTTTTTGATTAAAAGGTCATTCAATTTAAACTATCAAAAGTATAGGTCTTACCATTTGAGTATAATACAGGAGATAAAGGCGTTTCTGGTCTTCATTTGGGGAAGTGTCTGTACCATGTGAGATATTAAAGCTGCTCCTTCCAGACCTCGGTGGGCCTGTTAGCTTGTTTAAATGGCTGGTCTCGTGAAATGACCCAAATGAGATTGTTAGAAGAACAGCTTTTTGATGCCAAAGTGCTCCCGGTGGGCATGTGTGAGCCAATATACGCACGGCTCTCAATCTGGATTCGAGAAAGTTTTAGTGCTGTGTTGAACGTCTCGACGGCTCAGTGAGAACCTGCTCCCGCTCTGGATCAACAGGCTGTGAGGAGGATCACGCAGGACTTCATGGGGAGCTTTGATAAAAAGGGATCTCAGCAGTTTCCAGGTGTTTCATTCCAGCAGCAGGATAAGTGTGAAATTGTCATATTTTTATACCGCACTTTTCCCCTTTCAAGACAGTCAAAGCACTTTACATCAACCGCTCACACATTCACACACCAATTTACGCTGACACTGGGAGCGAGGTGCTTTAAATGTGTTGCTCAAGGACACAACAGCATTCATCTTTGGAATATGGAGCCGCACCAGTCTATGCCTGTCCGTCCATGGGATCTCTCCTTCACTGTGGTTCTCCTCGAGGTTTCTTGGTTTTTTCCCACTGGGTTATTTTTTTTTTCGAGTTTTTCCTTGCCGAAGAAGGAGGGTCTAAGGACAGGAGATGCTGTGGGAATTATCCATTTGCCTGCTTGTTGTTGAACATTCTGTATTTTTTCTGTATTTGACATCTTTGTTTGCTAATTTAACAATTTTGTGAAGCCCGCCGAGATAACTGTTGTTATGCTTTTGGGCTATACAAAAATAAATTGAATTGAAATTGAACCAGTGGCTCTAATCACTCCACCAATGATGTTTATGTCGAGAGCGAGATTCGAACCACCAACCATTAGACCCAGTGGACAAACGCTCTTCTAACTGAGCTACCGTTGCTCATAAGCTCATAAGTTGCTCATAAGTTTTAAACCCTCAAATGTTTTAGCCTGGTACCAAAATGTTTTCCTTCGTGAAAACATATACCAGAAAATATAAAAATAAAACAAATATTGGTAATTTGGGAGGATAAGTGGTAAAATGGTAGCCCGGTCCGACAAGCACGTCTTCTATCTTTCTGAAAGCAGTAGAGTCTGTAATTTCAGTACACAATGGACACGTGGAAGGTATCTTAACAATAGCAAAGATGATGCGGGCTAATGCAAAACAAACTTCATAACTCACATTTTCATTACAAACTTTTAGTGCTTTCTTTCTTCACCTTTTGAGTCCCACTGCGTCAAACTGATACTGGACGACATTCGCACCATTCTCCATCCATACAACCCTTATGTAACAGATAACTCCATGTCATGTCCATCACTACTGCATCTTTGCACCGTTTCTCCTGTTCCCACACCTCTTGTATATACCTGAGAGATGTATTTGTATTACTATATTTTAAATTTTTACCCGTGCACATACATTTATATAATTATTTCTTATTTGACACCTGTCTCTTGCCATTTTTGCTACTGATTTTGAATTTATTATTAACATTTATTCATTTTTTGCTCTTTGTGTCTACTGTGTCCAAATAATTTCCCTTGTGGATGAATGAAATTTGTCCAACTCTATTTTTATTGCCCAAAAATACCTTAAAAAAACTTGTGTCTTTGTATGTGTTTAATGCAATGCTGTGGAAAATTAGACTTAGACTTAAACTTTAATGATTCACAAGGGAAATTATTTGGACACAGTAGCTCACACATCACTGTATATTAAATAACAAAGTGCAAAAACATACTAGTAAATGGTAATAATTAAAAATAAGTAGCAAAAACAACAATAGTGTTAATAAGGTGTAATTATATAAACTTATATGGGTCAATGACATAAGGATTTTCAAAAATTAAAGTAAAAAAAATAAAATAAAAAATCATAATTCAAAATTAAAGTACATTTTTAAATTTTGTTTCTATTGAATTTTTCAAATATTTTACGTCAGGTACGTATAAATTTATGTTTGACATTTAAGCATTTTTAGTGGTTTTTTATGTACATGAATTGGCTACGACCTCAAAAAAATGTCATCTAGTGTGAGAATAACCTTAAAATTGTTTTATTAAGTTAAGTTTTGAGTAATATGAAGATAATATTGATACCTGACAACCTGATGAAAATATGGACACACTTGGTCAATATTTGTTTGAATATTATGGGGGAAATATCTATTCAAGAAAGCTGAAAACTTTAAGTACAAAAAACATGCAGAATAACTAACGATTACTGAAAGAAATGATTTTGTTCCCCGGAAGTCAGAGGTATTACAGGTATATGGTGAATTATTATGAAATTTTAATCGTTTTAACTGAAGAAATTGCAACTGGACAGACGTCATGTCACTGCCCCATATGTATATCTCAATTATATCCAGGCAGGAGTGATGCAGTTTGTCCAGTGTCCTCCTCATTCCAGTTCACTCACGATCATGTGTTCATCTTTACGGAACAGTTCCAGGTAAAGGAAAGCATCTTCATAGAAATAAGCAATTGAAAAAGTTACACAGTGCACCTTTAAATTCCAATTCAAGTATAAAAACGGCCATAGCTGATAAGGCAACCAGTAAGTAATAGAGTCCTGTACCAGATTTATTCAGTAACTTGCTGACTGGGAGAATTAACATGCAACATACATATTTTAAACCATAGGAGCGCATGCATTAGTTGAGTGACCATATAGAAGCCATGCAAAAAGGCCAACACACACCATTCTGTGGATGAGGTGCTGTGTAATGCTGTAAATGAAATATGACGACCAGATAACCTAATTCATACTGAAACCAACAAGGTAGAAAAAAATTCTAATTACATTTTGAAAGTCAAATCCCTGATGATGTTTTATCTACTACAGCTTCAATTTATTTAGACTAAATTAATTTGACTCCACCAAGCAAAGTGATAGAAATAACCCTTTATGCCTTTTAAGAAATATTACAAAATCATGACTCTACAAATTAAAGGCCCTGAATTACGCTATTTTCTGGTCTGTTCTAATGTTGTTTCCTCATTAAAGGCACAGTCTGAGTACCTCCAAGTTGTGTTTGGCTGTGGACAGTTTAACCTCCAGCCTGTGGGTGGTGATTTTCAGCTGTCCATAGCAGGACTTGAGTGCCTCGATGACCATTGTGTGCATCTCCTCCTTGCTCTCCAGCTGGTCCTGCAGCCTGGAGATCTTAGTGTTTTGCAGATAGAGGTAGGCATGGAGTTGTGTCTTCTTCTGCAGCAGCCTCTGGATCTGCGCCTTTGCCAGGTTGAGTTCTTGTTGTTTCTCCCTAAGAGCCTCAGCCTGTAGGTTGGAGGCCAAGGTTTTGATGTTCATGTTCTGCTGGATGGACCGGGAGTCGTCCACAGCTTCCTCCATTTGCAGAGCAGCTCTGTGCTGTTGTTCCTTCTGCAGTTCAGTCTGCAGAATACACTTCTGTTCCACTGCATGTCTCAGTTGGTCCGTGAGTTGCTGCACCAGGGCAGTCTGAGGAGAAGGTTTCCTCTTGAAAAATGACTTGTTTGGAGCTTTGCTAAAATGCGTCATCTCGCGTGAAGGCCAAGTGAAGTTTGAAACTCTGAGCACAGACAGGTCCAGCTACTAACTCTTACAACTTTTACTAGAACTCTGAGGAGTTCCTCTGCTGTTTTACCTGTACATCTCAGAATTACTTGTAAACATTTCAGAACTCTGGTTAAAGACAACAAAATATTGACAGTACTTGTGTTAGTTGTGTTAGTTTAGTTGCTGTCTCCTGTCCGACCTCTTCTGTGAACCTGCTTCTAAATGTTTCTGTTCTTCTGGGGCCAAAGAAAATTTCTTTAAAATTGAATTGTGATCCATGCATCAAAACCAAATCTAATTGCGAAGAAACAGAATCATCCCACTCCCATGAAAGATATTTTAAAGGGCCCATATTACGCCATTTTCTGACCTATAATGTTATAACATAGCTGGAGTTGTTTTATTTCATCATAGATTTTGTAGCTCAAAAATACCTAAAAAAAAACAAGCATTCTGACTGTGATCGGGGTCGCCTCTCAACAGATCTGACCTGTAACTTAGTCTGGCTTGGTTCTCCGTTAAGATAAAAAGTTGTGAAACATTCCAGACACGGCAATGATAACAAGATGGGGAAAAGCATTTGACTGACCCTCCACCAGAGAAGTTACACAATGCAAGAAATATTACAAAACTCATGACTCTTTAAATGAATAAACACAGGCGAGATTAGCAAGCTTCAAGCAGGGTCCAAGCTCCACCTCACCTCCTCACACCCCCGGCCCTCTGCTACACGCCTGTACGCTGTAATCACGCGTATTTTATGAATTGTTTTAATATCGAGCGTAATGAATGTGCCAATTACACTTTCGCAATGAAATTATGACGCCGTAATTTGAAGTAACAGGGGGCGTACGCTTCACACGCCTTGCTATGGGGTTGCCACGGTAATAGGTTGCACATGCTGACAGTGCATCGCCGACAAGCGCACTCCGGCCCACCGAGAGCCATCGAGCAGAAAATGATAATTAATTAATCATGGCGTACGCAGGGCAAAACTCCCTTCCGCTCGGCCCTTCGGCGCTAACCTCCCTACGGTACGAAGCCGAGCCCGGCGTCTTCAAAAGCCCATTTTATTAGCGTCCTTGATCAGGTTGGGACTGTTTATGATGGGAAACAATGATATTATTTATCCAAAACTCCGACCACTCTGGGCTGTAATTGCTCCCCTGTGTAGCCTTGCGTATCCGTGTCGTCTACGCTAACATTAATTGGCTGCTTCCATAAAAGGAGCGTTAGCTTTAGGGCACATTGTAACCCTTTATAGTCACTTGCTTTGCTTGTCGCCTTAATTGACTTTTTCCCTGAGCAAAAATCGTGTTTATCTTTTCGCATACATATTTCATGCTACGTTACAGCCGCATTGGAGGCAGCTTCGTGGTGGAAATGTGGCGGCGGTTTGTTTGGCGTGCTGTGTTTGTCGTAATCTGGGTTTGCATCAACATTTTTTAATAAGAAATTTTATACGGTTAGAAGACAAATTAAAATTACAGATTAAAACTTACTTTTTAAATCTCATTCACATACGTACAATACTGGATAAGTTGTCATGCAGTTTCTATTTGGATGATCAGTTAAAAATAAGGTGCACGGTTCCAATTTTTAGGATTCAATTTTTAGGATAACACTCACAAGACCTGTATATGGCAAAAGAAAATTGAATTCTGTGAACTGGATAAAATGTTTAAGAGCGAGTTTGTTTCTCCACTCGTCCAAGTAGTTCTTCAGAGTCTTGGTTACTGTGTTACTCGAACTGAAGAAGCTACTGAAGAAGCTCCCTGGATACAAATGTCTGATGTCCCATTTAATTAGTCTATGTGATGGAGGCGCCTTTGTATTTGTTCAAAAGCTCCAAAAAGAACTCAAAAAAAAAATCTTTTTACATTCTCATTTATTCTTTAAGGGCCCATATTATGCTATTTTCTATCTATGTTTTAATGTTTCTGCTTCACAACCTGGAGTTGCGTTTTGTTTCATTCACACATGTTTAACACACAAACCCTGCACATTTAGGCACTTTTTTTTTTGTTTTTAAAGTCCATACACCTTCACTAGAATCATTTTGATGGTTTAGATCTGAATTTACTAATCTCTTTTGAGCTTTGGAGATGCAGACAGACTAATAATAACGGATTACTCAAATGTGTCTGAATGAAACAAAACACAATGCCTTTTTAAAACACTTTAAAACTCACAAGAGTCAAGGTTGCGTAATGTGGGACCTTTAAACCGTTATTCTGATGTTTTTTGCACTGCGTTTTATAGCTTGCTGCATTTTCTGCTTCTAATTGACCTCTGTCCCTGAGCAATACTAACATTTATGCTTCCACATTCATATGTCATGCTACATTACAACCACGCCGCGCCCTGCTGCATGGTTCAAACACGGTGCACATATTACAATCTGCTTCTCTTTTGGTCCTTGTCCAACTTCTCCCATCGTCAAAGGGCCGGTCTGCTGACTCAGGCCTCCATCGTCTTTTAAAACTCTGCTAATTTTATAAGAGTGAAATGTGAGAATCAGCACATCTTGATTCACGGGCCAAACCGGTTGCTTTCCCTGTAGAGTTTGAGCAGGTAAAAAGGAAATCTATTAACACGCGCCGCATCAGAGTCCGCACCAGCCCCTCTTTTTAATTTGATTCTGCTGCGCGGCATTTCACCGACTGCTTTTATACGACTGTAGAACCATCAGCCGCTGTATTAAAGCTACGAACGTGTGAAATTGAGTGAATTGTGAAACGTTTTATTTGGATGCTTTAAAGGAGCGTCG
>JACN01046015.1:0-10714 GCA_000787155.1 Scartelaos histophorus
TAATAATTTTCTCAAATTAAAGCATAGACCTAAATCAGATGGACCTAAATAAATCAAAAATACTACAAAGCAAAGTAGTACTGACAAAGACAAATCAAGCAAAAAGTACAATAGTCAGTGAGCAAAAATAAAATAAAACACTAAGCAAAACAGCAGAGTGGGCGTGGCCAGACCATTGACATCCGGAAACCAATGTGGGAATTACAATCCAAGCCTGCAGTGCAAGAAGTACTTTTATATTTCGTTACCTTCTTCTGCTGTTCAATGTAATATGCATTGTGGAGGTTGAAAAACAGTTACTTAGGTGCTGAGCTGCCACAATTTGACAAGGATGTGACTTTTACAGTGGCCCAATGAACTTGATATTATTTCATCATTCAGCGTTGCCTCTTGTTTATGGGCCGGTCAGTTTCGGAGTTCCTGGCGCTTTCACAAAGGTGTAGTGTATCTCTACAGCTATTCTTACAGCTACAGGCTAAAGGCGGATCTGTGGACTCATGATGCTAACAGGCTGCCAGCTCAGCTCTGCCCGACAACAGCCCAGTAATGGATGAAGTACTCAAGTAAAAGTACAGATGCAGGGGTATAAGATTACTCAAGTAAAAGTATCACATGAAAAAATCTATTTAAAGGCCCTATATTATGGTTACTTCATCAAAAATGAACCTGAAGTTGTGTTTTGTTTCATTCTCACATTTTTGAGTAATCTTTTATTATTAATCTGTCTACATCTTCCACCTTGTGATGTCATGAAGCTGAAGTTTGTTAAACAGTTTTAACCTTTTACCTTTAGTCCAGTAGAGTTGGCAATTCCAAGGCTGAAATACACAATGGAGCACTTCCTGTAATGCCACATGACGTCACAAACTGGAAGTGTTTTCTGTTGAGAGAAGAACTCAGAATGTAAAAAAAAAAACAAAACAAACATGTTTGTGATGCAGAAACATATAATCAGAAAGTAGTGCAGTATGTTCCCTTAAGTAAAACTACTGAAATATGTTAAAAAAGTACTTTAAGTGTAAAAAGTATTTTGCAGAGGTCTTCAAATCAAATGTAGTGATTTTAATTTTTAGAAATTGTTTGATTTTAAGTGATTCAGTTGATTTTGTAGTTTTTCAAGCTGTTTTTATGTTTTTGTGTATTTGATTTGGCCAAAGTTGGGAGTTAACTCAAATTAAATGTACTAAAAATAGTGATTTCAGCAGGTCTGACATACAGAAAAGTACTTTTTACTTTTCAGTGCAGATGAAAAACGTATTGGAGTAGAAGGCACAAATACATGCTCTCAAATGCAGTGAAGTAAAAGTAAAAAGTATGCCCTTTAAAATGTGCTAGTAAAGTACATATACCTAAAATTGTACTTAAGTTTTGTATGTTAAAGTAAAGTACATACCTACCATACATACCTAAAATTGTACTTAAGTTTTGTATTTTTACTTTAGTACAGACAGTCCCAGTCTGAGTTCAGCATCTGAGGAAACTGTGAGTGTTTTTACAGTTAAAAAAGAGTCCTGGGGGATAGTCGGAGTGTTTTGGAACAGGTTTGACACACTTCTGTTCTTTGCATTATGTCGGGATGTAAACACTGCATATGTCTGCGGCGAACATTAGACACAGAAGAAAAGAGGAAGGGAAATACCGCTTAGAATGGAGTCTTGGAGAAGTACCAAAAGCCACAAAAGTAGCCCTGAAAGTCCAACCAACTGAGTACAGTAAGTTCTTCTATTCAGACTGTTTCCCCGGGCAATGACCTGGCCACACTTTGGTAGACAAATCTGTAATAAGCTTCTGAAGGAGCTGGTCTCGTTCATAGTCTCACACTGGAGTCCAATCAACAGTTGTGCTCACCGCTGTGTTGCTTTTCGGAAGTGGAAAGGGCTGGAAAATGTTCTCTCACATGGCAACAGCAGAAGAATAAAAAGTGAGCAGGCATGTTCCCTATTTCTATTTAAAAGTTTTTGTGTAATAATGTGTCACTCCCACCTCAATCTGCTGCTAATGGACACTTCATGCCTTTAGTTCACTTCTGCTTTTATTTTATGTGAAAGAAATACATTTATCTACTCAAATAAGATACATTAACACTTTATATTTAGTTCCTCCCTTTCTTTTCTGTGAATAATAGAAGTTGTTAAGCACCATTAGGAAAAAGACATAAAATATAATTAAACAGTGGATTCCTTCCCTTCACATATGCTTTAATATGATTATTTATACAAGATGCCAGACACTTGAGCAGAATTGATTGGAATGTCCATGTTTAAGGGATTCTCCTTCCTGCACATGTATGTCCCTGTATGTGAGCACAGTGTATGTGGTGCAGACATGCAGTAGATCAGACGGGCTGCACATACAGTGGATGTAATTATGCTATAAACACATCTGCTGTGCATAGTGTACATTCAAACACAGTGCAGTGAAACATGAGCACTCATTTTATGCTACAATGACTACTGCATAAATAAAGCTGCAGACTCGCCCCATGCTGAGGAAGCTTCGATTCTGACTTTAAATTTGAGCACCATTCAAGCATCTCAACTTAATACTTGATATGCAACAGCGTGCTGGCCTCACTGCACAAATCAGATGTGGTGGCTGTGCAGTAATGCTGCACGACTAATCTGATATTGTTTCTTTTTATTATTTGAATGTGCTAAATATGTTATAAGGAACTAAGTTACAAAGTTCTTTCTAATGCATGGAGACATGCTTGACAGGATTTTCTACAAATGTACCAAAGTAAACTTTCTAACAGTACAAATAAGCACAAATAAGGTTTTGTTGTATAGTTAGAGCAGCAGTAGTGAGTCTGGGATTTTCTTCAGTTAAGTAACAGTGAGAAAGAATCAAAGCCAGATGCGTCTGGCACTTTGGGCTTGTTGGGAGCAGCTCCAGGAAAAGGACCAGAGTGAGCTCTGTGTTCTCCACATCTCTGATGGATACAGCCACATTACAGTTTACCAGGTGAGGACCTGTCAGAGGCATTCAGACTGCAGGCCTAATTTTAGACAAGATTTATTTCATGTAAAAACTGAAAAGAGAAGTTTCTTTAATACACGGTGTATTTGTCACCGGAGGTCATTAATGTTCCCATTTATTTACCCTTTTTCTCTACAGAGGAACTGAGTAATATAACTGGGCTTTGTTTCAAAAACATTATTTACAGTTTCAGTATAAAAGTATGTGTAAATATCTAAATGAATTTGGCCCAGTTGTTCAGTGAAAAGTTTCATGTGACATTTGTTTACCTTTGGGAACCTGCCCATGAGGAAGACACACAGATCTGAGGTGTTTGTGTTTGTCTGATGACTTCTGGCTAAAGTATAAAATGTTGTAGCACATGGTTTAGGAGCAAAATTATTCAAGTATTAAGTCTAGCCATTTCATTTAAAAACCACATCACTCTCCAGAATAAATGGAAAGAACTGAGAGCAAACTGAGCTGTGTTATTAGCTAAGCTGGTAAACACATGAAGCTCCACAGAGCTTCATTGAGTCATGTTCATGATGAGGTGTTCTCCATCATCTTCATCATTTCCTGTTGACAAAAGTCACTCAAACAAACCCAACCAGCGATTCAGAGCAGTCACACAAACTGGATTCATTTTGTTCCCATTTAATGCAATTTTGTCGATGTCTGTGTTACAATGTTGCCCATAACAACTGAGCTCAGGTAAAAGGTCAGTGTTATGTAGACAGGCTAATAAAGCAGGATTACTCAAACATGTGTGAATGAAACAAAACACAACTCCAGCTTTATGAGGAGGTAACAGTCTTATAACATGTTATAAAATGTCTTAAAGTTCACATGAATCCACATTGTGTTATATAGGACAATGAAAATCATTTTCTCCCCCCAAATTACCAAATGAAAATGTGTAGTCAGTAGTTTTGCAGAAACGTGAGTAGAACACATTGGCAGATGGACACAAGTCTGTTTGTAGTGAAATAGTGCTCCTGAAACGGGGCTGCCAGTAGCTGAGTGTTTTTCTTTATACCAAAGTGACTCATTGTGGTGTTCCAACAGAATTCCTGTCTTACCCTCCACTTCCTGAGCATTTTCTTTTATTGCATGGAATTTACTGCTTTTGTTCCAATTATGTCGACATGTTATATTACAAAAACAAACAGACACATAATCATTGCGTTTTGTGCTGTAAATATTGATGTCCTCCTTCACTCTGCAGGAGCTGTGACCCTACTCCATGTCATTAAATCTGCCATTCGTTTAGTGCTATAATTAAATTAGAGCTATGAGAGGCCTTTTGAGAACTTCAGGCCCATAAATGCCAACAGAAAAAAAAAAAACATCAACAAGTGTAATTTATGTGATGCCAAGACTTCAAGTGGAGGGGATAGGCTCCGGATGAAATGATTTATTTAAAAGGACTGGATGAACTTTAATGGAAACTTCAACTTTACTTAACCCCAAGGGATGAATTGGCACTTCTTTTCTGAATCCTGCCTTCGTCAGCTTTAAAACACTAAAATCATATGAGACAAAGGCCAAACCCGTCTCCTCTCAGGTGACAGCGCCACACACACACATGACAGTGTGGGTCACCCACTGTTGGCTATCTGCTGGTTATGGGCTAAGGTTTCCGGACATCCACTGGAACGCTAACTGTAAGCGAGACCGCTGACAGGCCTGGACGCTGACTGACAGCTCAGGGGATCAGCTATCAAAGGCCGGAGCTTTTGCACTGTCACTTATTTCACACACAAGCGTGGAACACGTCTTTGTTCAACCACAAAGCAAGACATCAGGTGCATCTTTACTCATTACAAAACTGGCCTGTTTACTGCAGCTGCTAAAACATCAGCTTGTCATCAGCACGTTTCCACTGTTGTAACCAGTCATCAGGTGCTCTGGATGGACTGAGCTGTGCCCTGTGGACCTGCCTTCATAAAGGTCCTGCTTGGCCCTGTTTGCCCTGTGGCACACCTCGTGTGTGGTGCTCCTCTGAGACGGGTGCAGCTGTGGTGAAGCTCAAGCGTGTTCCTCACACCGGACCCTCCCTGGTGAATGTCACGTTCACATGTCACATCACATCATGCTGGTGTCAGATGTTTGTGTGCACAAGAACAAGTGTCAACTACTACTCTGCTTCAAAACAAGACAACACTGCTGTACAACTACACACAACTATAATCCACAAACACAATACCACAGAAACAATGGAATTCAGGTCAGACCAAATCAATTCACTACAAATCATAGACCGTATAAAAGGATCATATATACGGTCTATGCTACAAATGCACCATGAAAGAAGATACACACACTGGAGAAAATTAGTCACCATACTTAAAATTAAATATTAGCTCTTCTTGAACGAACAGGCTGCAATAGTGGTGCTGTGTCCAACGTGTGACTAAACATTCTCACTATCAGCTGACTGCTATGCCTGATAAAGTTTTTCACACATGAAGATAATGTTGCTATAGTCACCTCAGACACTTCCAGCTCCATCAGCATGTCCATCTTTGATCCAGCACTATCTCTCTGAAAGAATATCCAGCATGTCCAACCTGAGAAGCTGTGAGGCAGCACAGGCCAGTCCACTGCAGGATCAGGTTCTCAGTCCATGGAGGAGTCACAAGATGCCACAAGAGGTGCTGTGTGACCCTAGATGTCTGTTTAGTCACTTTTGTGTCATCTATTGCCTATAATCAGCTCTCTGTTCCCTTGTTTCTTGCTGAGTGCACTTACAAATATGGTGAAAATGTGAATGCGAATGTTTGGTAACTAAATTTGGTTAACACGTTTAGTCCCTGAGGAAATAGTCCATTCGGCTACACAGAAATGTGATTTACAGTTGTGGTTTTGGTTGAGCATATGGATCAGTAGATGCAGAGTGTGTCCAGCATGGAGGGGGAGATGTCCTCTTTTATCATCAGGCGAGTCTATTTAGGTCTTGGCTGTTGGCACACGCTCTAAGCGGCGGATTAAGAACCAAACTTAGTTGAAATAAGATGCCCTGCCAGGAAAAGTGATCACTTGAGAAAGAAGTGTGACAGGCCAATCTCTTCTTAATGCAGGTCAAAAAACGTTGCCTTTATAAACACATTATTAGTAATACAGATTTTACTTAATCGATGCAGTCACTGGTGGGAAATTACTCTTCAAAAGAATCTCAATTTCATACAAACTCTACAACAGCAGAATTAGTAAAAGTCAAAGATTCAGTTTCATAAATAATTTAAATTAATAATAAAATTTGAATGTTTGTATTTATATGCTTGTCTTAAATTAACTTACTAATTACCAAGTCTACAAATAAACCCTTATAATCCTGCCTTTTCCCACTGCTAATGCAGATGATTAGCCAGATTTCCATGGGTGGAGAAGGTGATAATAAGGTCATGGAGCTGTCTGAAAGTGCACGCTACATCTGTTCAACTATTAAAATAACTGCCTATGGACAAAAACATGTGAGAAGGTAAAATCTACTTTGTATTAGGTTGAGCTTAAAGTCATAACGCAAGAGGAGGACGTTTGTTTCTATGGATACGTCATTGCTTTGCCTGGGATGTTCCACAGTGTGACATTAAACAGCTTTAACTTATATTTATGCACTTACAGGTGGTTTTATAGCTGAAAAATACCTAGAAAAACTGACATTCTGACTGTGAGCGGGGTCGCCTCTCCACAGATCTGACCTGTAACTTGTAACTTGGCCTCCATGAAGATAGAAAGGTTTAAAATCATACTGTGAAACAATCTGGACAAAGCAATAACAATAATTTCCATGAAGAAAAGCATTTAATGGACCATCCACTGAAAAATGACACAATGAACCATTAACTACATTTATACCACAGTTTTTGTATTGTTTTGATATTTTTGAAGTGCAAAAACATTTGTTTGTAATTTACTTCACAGGTTACACATTTAACTAACATCATTTTGTTCCTATCACAAAACCATGATGCTTCCTGCTAGCTTGATTAAGGCTATTATAAAATCAGGATTTTCTCCACTTCCCAAAATGTATTGCCCAATGATTCCGGCTGAAGACAAAAGGAGCTCTTCTCATGACGCAACCGCCACATGGATTAAATTATTACGCAAATGGTTCGAACTGAATTAAAAACACCAATGGGAATAAATCAATGACTATAAGCTTGTCATAACAAATTTTTATTGACAATTTGTTGACAAAATAACTCAAATTTAAAGGTATAATTTGTTGACAAAATAACTCAAGAGCAAATTTAAAGGTGCACTACGTAACTTTTTGGTTGGTGCTTGTTTCTATGGACATGTCATTGCTCTGCCTTACATTTATTCAATTACAGGTGGTGTTATAGCTCAAAAATACCTCAAAATAACAGTATTCTGACTGTGAGCCGGGTCGCCTCTCCACAGATCTGACCTGTTACTTGGTCTGGTTTGGTCTCCGTGACGATAGAAAGGCTTAATACCAAAAAAACAACCCATACAAAGCAAGAACATCTCCGTGAAAAAAGCATTTGATGGACTCTCCACCAGAAAAGTTACACAATGCACCTTTAAACCACAAAACCTATTTTAAATCTACAATATTGGAAAAAATGAGACACTTTAATACCTAGTTTGTCTCTGTAATGAGTCGCAGAAGTTCTCAAATCTTACAAAATTGCCCAAAAAAATAACAAAAAATATCAGCAGTGCAAAGAAAAGTACACATAAGTAAGTAAATATGGCTCCAGCTTTCATATACAGTATTGAACGATGAGGCGATATAGTAATTATAGTAATAGGCCTATCAGTACCAATAGCAAATAGGCTAAAGGTTACACGCAATTTCAATTCAAGGCTCGGTGATGATGATCAGATCTGCCACTGTTGAGATATGACTCCAACAGGTGGGCGCCGGGCAGGACATGGGGATAAGTCTTTTATCCAGCCCCCCGGGAGAAAGTGTCAGAGGGACGGCCCAAAATAACTGCTGCGGTGTCCGGGCGGTGCTGGTATAAACTGGGCTAATGGGCCGGAGGAGAGATGGACGGGAATGTGAGGAGGGGTCATAACGCCAGCGCTAACAAAGAGCCATCTTCAGCTCTGACGAAACCAGAGAAACCAGAGCCAAGGTTAGGAAAAGCGAGGACAGCAAGGGATTTCTATTTTAACTCAGGTGAAAGAACAATTAAACGTAGGCATTTTGTAACTAAAATACTACAAATATGGTGGAAATGAGCAAAGTAAAAGCAGAAAAGTGCATTGGGTAACTTTTCCGTCAAATGCTTTTCTCCCTGGAGATGTTATCGCTTTGTCTGGAATTTTTCACAGTATGGTCACTTTTGTATGATCATGAAGACCAAACCAGGCTAAGTTACAGGTCAGATCTGTGAAGAGGCGATCCCGCTCAATCAGAATGCCTGTTTTTCTAGGTTTTTTGAGCTTTAAAACCACCTATAATTGAATAAATATGAGGTAGATCTGTTTAATATCGTACTTCATAAATACATTCCAAACAAAGCAGTGTAATATGCAACCAAAAAGTTACATAGTGGTACCTGTAAGTAGAAAATGTAGGTATCTGTACTTTATTTAAGTATATTTTTGTCTGTGTTTTTTACTTTTACTTCTATATTTGAGAGGAGGTATATGTACTTTCTACTCCACTACATATTTTAACTGGACTATCATTATTATAACTTTGATTATGATTATTATTATTGTCTGAGACCTGCAAAAAAGCACATTTCTAGTTTGAGCAAACACAAATCTACAGACAAAAACAGAAAAAATTCTATTCTAACTGTATCTACTATTTCTGTCTATATAAATCACTAAATTTGAATGAATTGAATGACCTAAAAATAAAATACTTTTGCTTTTTACCATTTTAAACTTTAATACTTTTGCATTTGTAGATTTTTTCATGTGATACTTTTACTTTTACTTGAGTATTTTTTTCCTCCTCTGCAGAAATGTAAAATACATAAGAAATGAAGCACTAAAACTCCAAAACTATAGATTGCTAATGAACATTTTAAACTTTAATACTTTTGCATTTGTAGATTTTTTCATGTGATACTTTTACTTTTACTTGATTTTTTTTCCCTCCACTGCTGAATTGTAAAGTACATAAGAAAAGAAGCATTAAAACCACAAAACTATAGATTGGTAATGAACATTTTATACTTTAATACTTTTGCCTTGTAGATTTTTTCATGTGGTACTTTTACTTTTACTTGAGTACTTTTTTCCTCCACTGCAGAAAAGTAAAATACATAAGAAATGACGCACTACAACTACAAAACTATAGATTGCTAATGAAGGATCAGCTGGATAAATGATTGTTCAGAGTTTTGATTTATGACTTAAGAGCTTTTCGTGTTCACTTACCCCCCGTCCCCGCCCACTTGCATCTGATAATTTAAACCATTTAGTCTGAGTCATAAAATGTCACAAATGAAAATCTGCTGCTCACTGACATTTCCACTATAGGGAGGTAGTTCTGCACTTTAAACGGGAAGTACATGGACCTGTTTCTATTACTGAGCAGTGAAACATCAACATTGTGGTTTTCTATGAATTAAAAGCAAAATAATGATCTGTATATTTTAGAGTTTAATGCTAATTGCTCTCCTAAAGTGCAGTTTATTTGAGAGTTATTTGCAGTAGACCCTCTAGTTTCCCATATCATGTGGGAGGAGCAGTGGGGATGTTCTCGGGATTAGTGAAAATCTGAAATAAACTGCAGAAGGAACAGAACATCCCATAATAGATCACTGTGATTTTTTTTATTTCTGTTTTTGTGTCTCCTAATCTTAAAGCTCCTATATTACACAAAAGCTTCTGAGCTTTAAGCCATATTATATGTTGCCTCGTCAAAACATATAGTTGTGTTTTGTTTCATCCACACATCTTTGAGTATCTTTATTATTATAGTTTGTCAACATCTCAAAACCTCAAATTACTCTTTTCCAACTTGTGATGTCATGTGGTAGTAGTTTTCAAGTGAATAACTACCTTTTACTAGTTGTTCTGTAGCACTTCCTGTACTCCACAAGGCAGGAGGTTGGGTGGAGTTTGCATTCTGGAGCACAACACTAAAACATAACAAATAGGAAAAGATCCTCAGTCTTTGGGGAAACTCTCACTACTGTACAGTTATATACAGTTATATTCTATTGTAATCCAGGAACTGAATGTGACAGTAACAATGTAATTCAGGGGCATTCAATCTGTGATGAGACAAAACACAACTCCAGGTTTGTTTGTGATAAGGACACAACATTATAACACAGAGCAGAAAATAGCATCATATGGGTCTTTTAAAGGTTCCTTTTAAGGGAAGGTTGAACATTGAAATAGACCTTCAGAAATACAGCCTAGATGTTGATACAGTATAAATTCATTTAGTTGAACTAATGTTGATCTAATGTTTGAAATGAGCTAAAACTTTCATATTCATTTCAAAGTGAAGTTGACGTTGATTCAGCATCAAAATAGAATCAAAACCAACATCTATTCAGTGTTTATTATAAAGAGTGTTTGGCGCGTCCACGTGTTGTCGTTAATACAAATCTGTCACAAGTAGATTGACTTTCTCTCCATGTTAATACTTTAGCATATTTAACTATTTTCTTATTATTAGCCGATTCACACACAAACAAAAAGTGTGATGTTGTTGTGTCTGGTGTTGTTCCACAGTGCGTAAGGTGTTTTTAACAGTCCGTTTTAGAAGTGGAGGGCGTGAGGGCGCGCGCAGGAGCGTGAG
>KN510174.1:15214-26752 GCA_000787155.1 Scartelaos histophorus
CTTCTTAAGGGTTACTTGTCTAACAAATGGCCAGTTTGTACTGCAGTGATAAGTAGGTGCCACACACTCCAACAGAGAAGTTGCATGCACCTTTAATGTACTTTCTATTTAAAAAGATTGGGTTAGTGTAATATTTGTTTTTAATTTTTAGCAACAGACTCAATTTAGTCTTGTTTTGTATCTTAATATGAGTGTGACATCATGCTCTGTTGCTGGTCTTAAAATGTATATAAGGCATCGTTTAAATTCATAACATATTATTTAATTTTATGCAGTTGGAGTTTGCAAAATTTTGAAATTTCTGCATGAGTTTGGGGCGAGTTGTGGTAAACTGCTAACACTACTGTGAAAATACCAAATACACTGAAATAAACTCAAAGCATTCACCATGTTTGTATGAGCATTTACCCCTGGATGTGACATGACGCTGTCTCACATTTTTGACAAATGGTGTTATTTGTACAAATTTCTTCTGGCCTAAATAAAAGAAGACAGAGCATATTTTTAATAACATTGTTGTACATTGGAGCATTGTGCCATGCTAAAGTAAATGGGCCTACCTATTGCTTGTTTTTATTGCTCAGTCTTAAATTATATTGTTTTGCTCAGTGACATCATATTCTGTCCTGCTTTATTTTGCATGGAATGAGGTTGTTCACCACAGTCCATGCAAATCAAAAGCCTTGATTTATGCACCTTACCGCAACGAATGGAACATTAAATTTAATTTTGCTGTTGTGGAGCTGTGCCTCCACCTTGCTCAGACTTGACACCGTGAACCGGGACCTGCACTGCACAGGAATTCATTACTTCTCCACAATATGCGAAAGCAACATTTGAATGAAACATTTGTCTCTTGTCAGAACAGTGCAGCGTCTACTCCCTCTGTACAGATACATGAGAGTGGGAGGAGGGAAACAGCCCTGGTATCTGACTGTAACAAAGCAGTGACTCGCATAATGGTGGCACATTAAAATGAGGCCTGTTGGATGTGAGTAGCAGAGCAATCTGTTTTTCCTTGTGATCGGCCATTACTGCTTTGTAATGACATGGAAAAAGGATGCAAAGTAATGAAATGCATTTTCCTTTGCTGCCTCCTTTAACTATCGGCCTTAAATGTACAGCTCAGATGGTTTTTGAACAAGAAGCTGCAAGAAAGGACACCAATTTGTATTTGTACATTTTTCTTTTACTTGTTATTGTTTTTTTATACTGTTTGTATGTCATATTTTAGATAGATAGATAGATACATAAGATACATTAGATAGATACACATAATCATTTATTTTGCCGTATACTTTAGGCTCATGTGTGAAGAGTAAATGCAAAACAGGATAAACCTGTGACTAACCCACTGTGTCATTATACCAAGAATATGGGTTGATTATTTATGCATTTAAATTAATAATATCAGTATCCAATATCCACTCTTTTTACCTGGTCTTACCTTAAAAAAGCTCCAAGTATAAAACATTTTTTACTTTTTTTTTTTTTTACTGGCCATTGGAGTGCTGCAGTGTCTGTGTCTCTCTGGGCCTCTCCTGGCCAAAGTGAGAGCCTGTGCCCAGATGCAAATGACTTTCCAAGGTCCTTGTGATTGCTCATTAACTTTCTGTGGGCATAAGTCCTAACTTTATTATTGACTGCACAGAATACACAATCCACCGACCTCTGCCACCGGCAACTAAATCTCTCCCGTCCGATCCATTGCACTGATTTCTGCAACAAGCCAGAAAACAAGAGCCAGCAGTTTAGTCACCTTAAGTGTTTACACACTGGCCCTCCCCCCTGGAGCTCATGTTGACCATGCAATCCCTTATACCACCTACATTAAATCTATCACATGTATAAATAATGATGAACATGTTTAAATTTTAATGTTTTATTATTTTACTGAATCTCTATTGAAAGTGAAATATACAAAATCATTACATTCAACAGCTCAGTCAATTTGCATGTTTCCGCTCGAGGGCTTTGTCTTGCATTAAATATTTACTAAATCGAGGCCAAATCGGTGCTTGTCATTACACGTGTGCTCCCTGTAGAGCCCAGCTGAAGGCAGTGCTTATGCAGATCAGGCCTGGGAATCAACATATTAAAAGCAGCTGACATTTGTCCTGATATATTGAATCGTTAGCACGACAGAATCACTTAAGCTGGATCCACTAACATCAAGTTTCCTCCAGTTATTGACCCTCACAGGCCAAGGCTGACAAGTGGAACTGCAGCAAAGTTCATTAATAATGTGAAATAAATCAATTTGCCTGGAAATACTGGGACCAGAGCAGAATGTATAAGATGTTAGGTCCCTCACCTATTCATTCAAGATTAAATGAAATACTTCCTCAAACTGTTTCAGCTCCACTCTCTGTAAACTCAGTTCAAGTGAATTAAAATGATGTAAACTGAACTAACAGCACAGCTTTTTTATTCTTAAGTATATTGTATTTGGATAGTTTAGTCTAATATAAATTGAAATAAATGTAAAACTGTATATGTAGGCCGTCTTTGATTTAACATTTTTAGCTCTTGTACACTTTTCACAAACAAGTAGAATAGTATATACATTGCTAGTGTATGCTGATAACTTCATTAAAACACAATTAAGACCATTAGAAATAGTGTGATTTGCATTTATTTTAAGCATAAAATTATTGTGATAGTGCTGGTAACTATGCAGCAGTTTCAGCGTCTTATTGATTGCTTCCCTATATCCAAGTCTACATTTATGATCAAACGTTTATTTAAATTTCATGCCTCGCAAAATCTGCCACATTCGTTTTTGCAGGCTGTCGGTCTCCACGTCTCATTTCTTCATCATTCCTCGCTCCATCGATTCCTCTGCTTCATCAAGTGCCTACACTGCAGCCGGACCCTCGCACCTTGGCAACAGCGGGCCTCATGATGGTGGGCAAAGTGCAGAGTCAGCGATCGGGGGATGTCCTTCACGGCAGCATGTTGTCACCAGGGAGGAGAAGGTCAAAGCTGCTGACAGAGGAGGAAAAAACTGATCACTTCATTTACCATTCCTACCTGAGCTGGGGATCAAACCTCCGCCACCATGATGGAGGAGGCACGGCAGGGTTCGATGAGTGCTAGACCCTCCAGATTAGACGTAATCAATACTGGGACAGAGCATCAGGTAATGGGATGTTACCAAGGACGAAAAATAGAAGAAAAAAAAAGTTACTTAAAAATATACATTTCTAGATAAGTAATTTGCTACTATTCTTGTTTCCCTTTAGTTCAGTGATTTGTTAGGAGTGCATTTTTGAAGAATGAGAATCAGGACACTTAGGTTGACTCAAATTTCCTATGACTAAATGTGGTAACTTTATATGTACATTTATATATAAGCTAACACTGATTTATTTGAGTAGTCTAATAATGCAGTTTTTGTGGAGAGGGAAAAAAGGCTTCAAAATAATTTATACTTGAAGCTTTTTTCTCATATATATTATTGGATGTGATTTATTTATTTATTGATCAGCTATGAAGATTGCACCATCTCATCGATTGCAGAGTAATGGTATTATTTTTGGTTAATTTTATTGTCCTTTGCGGAGAAGATTATTCCCCTTAGAGGTGCTGGCTCAGCTTTTCTGTGTCCTACCTCAGCTTTGCATGCTTTGATTGAAGTCATTTTGACCAGGAGCTACCCTGGTGCTACAGCTCATTTGCTAATTGAAAAGTAATTGACAAATCAGTAGCCACAGCTTCATGACTGGGAATCCTCTCAGGCAATTTTCACTGATTCAACTCTAAGTGCAGATCAACCAGTGCACATCATGTACTTTTCACACGCACAACAGAACACACGAAGAAACAGAGGAATCTTTGTAGTTTCTTTTTTAAACAGAGTTGTGTTTTATTACATTCACACATGCTAATCCTTTATTATTAATTATCTACGTCTCCAAAGCTCAAAATGTTCTTTTCCATGTTCTTTTGTGATGTCATGTAGAGGTAGTTGTCAAATTCACAATTACCCTTTACCCTTTTAGATGGGTAGTTCCAGTGCTGAAATCATCCAGATGATTGTATTGAAGACATATGAAATTTAAAAACATAGCGGAGCACTTCCTGTATTATATAAGAATCATAGTGTTAAGCCACATATAAGAACAGGACCTACATTACATTAAGACTAAACTGGGAACAACCCAGAGCTGAAAGGACGTGCCCCACCCAGAGCTCAACACTTGTTATACACAATGGGCTTCCACCAATTAGTCCTCAGTGTTCTGGTGTAAGAATTACTTTTTTAAATAAATGGGTTTTCGATTTTTTCTTAATTTCCAATTGTTTTGCTTCTTTCGTGGGTTCGAGATTTCATATGTAAATTTGTCAAAAAGAGCATCTACTATTTTCTGGGGGCTGATCAGCTCAGACCTCATAACATTTGTTTTGTACCAACTGAATAAAATCGTCACATGCCAAGTCTGTGTTAACCTGCAGCACAGCATCAGAGGGGCCCTGCTATCACCCCACCAATGTCCCCCTCCTGCAGTCCTTAATGAATCCTGATCACTACAGGGGCTCATTGTCTTGAATGAATGGCAGCATTACATGGTCAATTTAGTACTGTGTTCTTATCAATGGTGGCCTAACATAACCTCTGATTTAAAGAGCTAATTAGCTGGAAAAGAAACATGTCAGTGGGGACAAAAGCTGTGGCTCCTACACATGCCTGCCTGCCATAGATACACTTGTTCTTCAGCGCCGTGTGCCCTCCGCAGATAATGGCTACAGGCATCACACTGATTCAGCCAATGACTCCATTCACACCAGTGTTATAAATTTAGTGGTGATGAGACCCAATTATCTTTTACCATGTTTACTACACCCAGTGAATACACTGCAACAGGCTCAAATCGTATTCATTTTATTAATGACAGTGAAATGCAGAAAGTTTTTAATCATACACAAGAGGTACCAGTCGCCATTTTACCCGGTGTTAATACCAGGCCCAGATAAATGGAAAAATCACTCTCATGTAGACTCTTTACTCAGCTGTAATTGTGTTCATAGTAGTATTATTCTTTCATTAGGCCTAACTGATGTGTTAGTAGATAATGTTCTATAATGCATTTCTATTTGGGAAATGTTCTGCAGTTTCCAATGCCACACCATGCACACATTAGCAAACACAGACAAAAAAAGTTCAGAAAGAAGAAAAGATCATCTGAAAACTCAAAAAAAAAAATAAAATAATAAAATAAAATAAATAAATAAAACTGGTCCAGTTTAGGTATAAAAAGGTGAGAGAAAAACTGCAGGCTATTGCTAACTAGCTTGTGACTGTATAATTTCTTGTGTGAGAGACTGTTTGATTGTGTTAAAAATAAAGCTCAGATTAGAGTCTAATTTGAGTAACAAAGCTTCTAACAGAGCAGTGCTCCCAGTTAGCTTCAGTTACCTTGGGGAATGTTGATGACATGAGCTGTAAAATATCAGTACATTATAGATTTGACCCACACGTGTAATTTGAATAAATGATTTCCTCAAACCTTCAGGAGACTTTCAGTGAGGTTCCAACTAAAGACACACCAGTTTGTCATTATGGTTAATTACAAATGTCGTCCTGCTGGAGGCAAAGACAATTAGGAACATTAGGAACATTTGCAGAACTGTGAAAGCTCCGACCAGCGCCTCTCTCTTCTCCGACACTAAGTGCTTTCAGTTGGTTTTGGTGTAATACTAATAGGACGTAACATCTGAAACTATCTCTCAAATGTCTGAGTTGGGAAAAAAACATGAACTGTTACTTTTGGCGGGGACTTTGGAGCCACAATAACACAGTGTTAGTGCTGTTTCTTCTTTGGCTTTTGATGGCAATGGGGAATTTATGTGGCAGCAGATCTATCTTATGGGCCAGCCCATCTGCCAGGAGCTGCCTCTACTGGCAGCCATTCCCAAACATTGCAGATTGCTAATGTGGCATTAAACAATAAATGGACAAAGCCTTGTTCCTTAGTAATTTCTTTGAGCCGTCAAAGTCAGCAGCTGCAGAATTCTGGTTTTGCTCATAACGCTGGCATAGTTTGCTCTTTATATGACTATAAACTGACAACAATGCACTGTGGCTGCAGGGCTGTATGTATAATCTGTTGTTCTAAACTAAAGTTAAAATGAAAAACTGATCCAAAATGAAACATCAAGATAAAGATATGGCTCTGCCCTATAGTAATATGATAAAAGAATCATATGCTGACTTTGGAAGTTATAACAGCACTTACTGTCATTAAAGCATTTACAAAGTCAACATGAGTAAGATTTTGGATGAGGATGAGGAAAAAGAAATAGTCATTGATGGGAGGATATCTGGGTGGCTGGGCCAGAGCAGGGCGTCCCGTGGTGAAGCCTGTTTTCTCTGCACACAGAGGGCACTGGAGCACGCCCGCATCTCGGCAGTCTGGCGTTAGCTCGCTGTGAGCCGTTTATTTTTGCATACATCGTGTGCGGCAGCTAAAATATCTCTTTCATCCAAAGAATTGTTAATTTCTGTGAGAGAACCGTCTATATGGGACAGGTGAGTGTCTCTTTGAGGATTAATGCACGTTTAAAGATCATGAACCAAAGTTTGCTGAGTTATGTAGGGCACAGTGCAGATTATAAGGAAATATGGTTTTATTTTAGTCTTTTTTTTTTTTTTTTTTTTTTTTGAAGAACAGCAACACGTGAGACTTGTAGTACATCGTATATTATACTGTAACAAAACAGTTTAAAACCATCCTATATGAGTTTAAAACTATAGTCTAATCTAATGCATTTTAAGAGTTAAACAGAAAGCAAATAAAATCTAATTCACTTTTAAACTGTGACTAATGTACTCTTAAAGCACACTGTACTTTAAAAACATGTATTTCCATTAAGTGCTGTCAGTCCTACAGCAGGCTCTGTGCTGACCTTGTTTCTCGTTTAGTTGGTGTTCGGCAAATAGAACGACTAAAGCTGCAGGTCAGTGGTGAGGAGGTGGTCATCATCCTCTGCCTTGTCTAATTACAGCTGAGATGGGAGTTATGGCTGCTGCGGTATTTTCAATAGTCCCACTGGGAGAAACGTGGCAGCAATTCAAAGTCCTGTTATGGAAATCTTTAATATTTAATACATCGATTAACATTAACAACTCAGGCAAAACTGTTTCAACAATTCCATTATTATTTGATATCTCTCCATAGAGCAATGATGGGTGGCATAATGAAAGGTAGATCTCTATTTCAACCTTGAAGGGTTGGGCAAAGTGCCAGTAATGAAGATGTATTAAACCTTAATGTAGCTTAATGTAGCAGGTGTCATATATATAATGTACAGAAGCTCTTTCTAAAGCATTATATTCATCGCTACTACCTTAAAAGCCACTAAATCTTTGTGGCTAAGTTAGTCTGGCTATGATTCTCTTCCAATTAATCAATAGAAAAATTGTTAACACACCTTAACTGGGATCCATTAGGGTGTCCCAGGGTAATAAATGTCCCTCCTGTGCACAGAGAAGGGGGCAAACTGCCTGCTGCACTCAGGTTAATGGGCAAAGTTGAGAGAAGTGACCACTAAATCTGCAAGGACACTGCATTCACACTGGCGGAGCCTCTATTACTGGCAAATGACCATGCCTAAGAGCCCCACGCTAATCAATGGTTTCAGTAAGAGAGGAGTGAATACAGCCTTAAGAGAGAGACTGAGAGTGGATGATTTATTTAACCTCTGAATGTCTACGTCATATACAGTGGGCCTGCGTTTGGTTACTCAAATATCATGTGATGTGAGGAGTCCAACTGTCATATTTAATTATAGATGCTTCAAAAGTTGTGATGGGGCCATGAGGAAAAACATGCTGGTCCTAAACATACATTACTAAAAGGAACAGTTTGATAACATTATAAATAATAGCTGCATGATACACACAAAATATGTAGTGATCTCTGGAATAAAAAGCTGAAAGGAATAAAGTTGTAGTTACAGTTTGTGTAGTTGTTAATATATTTTTTGTATTTTATGTATATATTTGTATTTTTTCGAACAATTATATCGCAGAAATACATTCGAATGTAAAATATTAAAAACTAAAAGTAGCCTAATATAAATAAAACCAAAATACAAGAGTTTGTTTATGAGACTATTTGCATGAACTCATTTCTATTAACAAAACATTTGAATACATGTGTTTAATTAGCTGTTTTGTCACTGACATTCTTCACAGGACCATTATTACTTGGATGAGTCAGCGCCAATGCATCACGAACCGCCTAAAAGGGCCAGGCGCATATCAAAAGGAGCAGCAGGCCAACGGGGGATGTGGCTGCTTTAAGTCCACACAATTAGATCAGGAAGAAAGTGTATGTGACAAGAGCTTATTAAGTCAAACCTGACGGAGGATAGGGGAATCGGCTGAGGTAACTGCATTTTCTTCATCTTGTAATGTGTGCCATCATAACTGCTAATTCAATTGTACAATCATTCTGCCAACTCCTGGCCATTAAGCACACATTTAATTGCCCCCATAAAGCTTTTAATATGCAGCACACAGAGCAGGCTGGCGTGACACAGGCCCTTGCTACCAGCCAACACGCAGATGTCCCTCTGTCACCACCGAGACAGCCCTGGGAATGGGGAGTGTGTGTGAGAACAATACACTGTCCAATATATCACTATTCAATGAGCATTTAGGGCCTTTTTCATAGTTGTAAACCTGAATGGATAGATATTGGCTATAACTCGTCCTGTGACATGTTTTCTTATTGCGTGCCTAAAAGAAGTCTTATCTTGTAGCCATATGAGGGCTAATGGCGGCCTCAGAAAGACATCTTTGATAAGAAGACATGCTCCCATCTCCCATAATGCACAGGGGCGGAGGCGAGTTCATGTGATAGGATCCCAGGCCAGACCCAACAAAGCCCCTCCATCAATACACCCTTTGTACACAATCATTACCGTGCACCAAACAATTCCCCGTGTCAGTTGCTGCCATGTTACTGACCATCTCTCAAATTAAAATCTTGTATCAAACTGCATCTGATGGCAGTGACTATTTAGTGGCCATATTTTATCCCTGAGCCAATGAAAAGTAATAAGACTTTTATTTAATGTATCTGCTCCTGCCAGCTGCTGGTAGAGAGCGTCTTAATAGGAGTTGTCCATCACTGTCAGCGCGGTGCAAGAGCCTGGTGTAATAAACATGAGCCAGATAACAGGGTCCGCCTGCCGCTGCCCACCAGGGCCCACCAGCGCCACACTCTTGTTAACTTCCTGCCCGTTTGTCATCACACTTTGTAGCTCTCATAATTTTTTCACACGCGTCTCATTGTGTCCTTCCTGTCCATGTTTTCATCAATATGTGTTGTCATCAGCAGACATAAAGACTGACACGCAGAATATGACAGCAATAATGGGCTGTAAACATGCAGCGCCACGTGGCGCCGCACTATATTTTATCCAACCATAACTCATCGAGGGACTGGAGATGGCAATAGGAGATGTTGAGGAGATAAAAAATTCACAAGTGAAATATTGCTCTATTGACCAATGTCTGATTACCTGATATTGTGTTTAAAATTGTCTTTGGATAAATGTGATAAATCAAGAGTTACCGGGTGCCCTAGTCTCCCTGCACAAGTTCTGGTGGGTTTTTCCATAAATGTCATCCCTGTTACAATTACATAATGAACTTCTCTTTAACCAAAATAATTAATCTGAACGATTAGTAACTAAAAAAAGTACATAGTATGTAAAGTCAAGCATTAAAGTTATTTTTTTTTAACTAAAGCAGAACTGAACAGTTCATATTCAAGGTTAAACTTTGCTTAACCCTGTAGATCAACAGACTAAATTTAATTCCTACTTATTATTAATATTAAGAATAAAACCAATATAAACCAGCAGCCTCCTCCCTACTATTTAAATGAATACATAAATAAATGGTCTGGTTTTTATTTACAAAAAACTTAAAAGAGACTTCAAATGTCCTCTTTGTGTATTGACTAATGTAGTTGCTTTATACATGTACATTTATTTTAACTGCAAGTATGTTTGTGCCTGAGCTCTCAGAGGCAGAATGCAGCGCTCTTGTCTCCTTGATTAGAGGACAGCAATGTGGATGCTAACGATGCCGCTCTGTGGTTGCAATTTTAATCTTTATAAAAACCTTCATTCGGCTCCCCCAACCCACCAAAGGCAGATTAAATGCTTCTTCACATTAGTAATGTCAGCACAAAATGATTATCTTTTTGAATAATTTATTCCTCGGCCCAGCGTAATTTTCTTATCTGTCCCTTTTTGCCTCTTTTACTCGGCTGGAGACGGTAAATGGCTGTTAGTCTCCAGAAAACCTATGGATCGCTGTTTCCATCAATCAATTAAAAAACACTTACCTCACACTCAACATGATTTATATCTTGTTAATAGAATTGTCTCACTATATCCCTATATTATTATAGGCTTAATTTAATTAGCTGTTTGCTTAATGCATTTTTAAGGCTGACCTCCAAGAGCAGATAGATAGAAGAGGTTTAGTCCAATATTGGCCAGAATACAGAAGCTCTTTCTGGGAATTTGGTGGGTCAAGGCATTGAGAGGACAATGGACACTGACTACTGATTTGTTATTAGAGCCCTGCTTTTAAAAGCTTCCACCAGGGGCCTCATTCTTTCATTAACCTCCATTTATGTTGCAGAAATTTCATTAAGTCAAACCCGCATCAATTGGTTGTCATGCAAACCACAAACCAGTATACCAATACATAATGCATTGTATTTAGGAGCAGCAGATCACAGACTGCAAAAATAGGGCAAACAAGATAAGAACGACAAGAAAAAGGATTTGTTGATATAGCTGCTCAATAAACTAATTCTGTCCATGCTCCCGATGCTGCTCTGTGTACAAGTTCCTTTTAAAATATTAATTCCATAAGGCCCTATGAATCTAGTACTGTGTTATCAATACCCACGGGACACATACAAAACCAGTTCAAAACGAGTAAAGATGAGGTTTTACACACACTGGAACATGTCGTTATCTTTGCATGAACTGAATCTTACATGACTAAAATTCAAACTCACATTACTTAAACAGGCTGCAGAGTATTTTAATACATTAGGAAAGGATGAACAGAGAAAGCTTTTACATTCCTTGCATTATTTGATGTGTATCATATTATAACATTTCATATTGTAAAACTCTGTCCATAAATAATAAATAAATCTAAACATATCATTTACTCGATCACCACTGGATGATTTGAAGAGTTAGTGGAGGGTTTGTTTAAGTATGAATGTTTCTGTCATGTGCTAATCAATCTGACAGAGAAGTTGTGAACACTGTGGCACATGGTAAAAGAAAATGATCATAATACAATTTTAATGTTGTGTTGTTATAGTTTTTTAGATGTTGTAAATCCTTAGCAAAACAAAAAAATATTTAATTGACTTTTAATGGAATAGACATTTGTGAAATATTATAGTTGTACCATAAATTTCCCATTCTTTCGGCTCTATCTAATGGTTTGTTTAGTCTGAAATATTTTCACTCAGGCCTGTATGTGTG
>KN510174.1:33999-55488 GCA_000787155.1 Scartelaos histophorus
TTTTTAAATAAAGAGTCTTTGATGCAGGAGGTCAGGGGTTTGATTCCCCCTGGGGATGCCAATACACCGCAGCAAAGGTGTGCTCGCCCCAGAGCAGATAATGAAAAAGGAAAGGCCCATGTAAAAATCAACCTTATGCACCCATGACGAGTGAAGAAGCAATGCTTGAAATCTACAGCTACTTTTATTATCAAATCATGTGATTTGATAATAAAAGTAGCACTGCTATATTCAATTAATATTGATTGTAAAAAAATATATATAATAACAATAATAAAACAAGTAAATAATTAATACACATAAAAAAATACATGCATTAAAAATTTTTAATTACTGTTTCAAAGCATTAGAAAATAAGTAAGGGAGAGGACACGCACATCCAAGTGTGCAGGATGTAAGCAGGTCCGAAACATTGGTGAGAGAAATAAATAGTTTGGAGCTTATGAACTGCGCAGATCCATTTCTTTTTTCAAATTAAGAACTAGAAAATATTAACATTTTTATGCATCACAAGTCATTTTCATTTTCTGTTGTTTTAATAATATGACATAAGGTAAAGACTATTTTAATGCTATTTTAAGGACCATACATATGTATTTGACAAAGTGCCATCAGAACAATATAGGTCAGAGTCAACATTACGGCTGTGTGCGGCGATGATAAACCTGCACATGTATTGTTGGACGTGACATGCTCAATTTGTCATTAGTTGTGAGGGGAGAACGGATGAGTACACTTTCAATTTAGTTCCGCCGCTTCCTCCATTCATCATGGCTCTCTCATCATCGATCATTTCCCCAGCTCAGATTCAAACAAAACACACTCTCATAAGTTTAATGCAATTAATCTTCCAGGCGGGATAATTTTATATTAATGAACCGAGACATTGATTTGATTATTCCTTTGATGAACTTGTATTGGGGGCTGCCTCTCTATTGGTGATGACAGCATATGTGTTGCCTACTAAGCATGACTGTGAGCAGATCTGAATTTGTGTTTCTTTCTTTTTCAAACATTTCCAGGCTTCATACAACAAGCCCCAGAGAAATTGAAAAAGTTGCAGCCATAGATAGGAGGTGACCTGGAAACAAAAGCAATCAAGGTTGGAGGAAGATTCGTACCACCACGACGGCATCAAGGTGAAAGCCAGCTACTGTGTCAATAAAGCAAGAAATATCATTTGAGGCACACAGCTCGGAGCAAAAGGTAGTCTGCAATTTCACACCTTCATGTACCCCATCCAAGGACATTTTTCATCTCACTCCACTATTGCAATGAATTCTTTGGGCATTTGGACTTATTGTAGTGGACGGGAGGAATTATTTCCTTTTTTAGAAAAGCCAAGTGATTGGACAGGGAGGTCAGCACTGCTCCTCTGTCCTTCCAATTATTACACAACTTCATAATTATTTTCTAAACTAAATAAACTGGAATTTAACCACAAATCAATCAGTGCTCCACTTGAGGAACTTCAGACTCAATTGTAGCTCAATCAAAGCCGTGAAAAAAATCAATTGCGTCCAATTATAGCCTGTTTCATTAGAGTATGCAAATGAGTGGGATGCTGCAGAAGGCCCGGTCTCAGATTTCCCCCTTCTGGCCACAGGCTCTTGGTGGAAAACACACACACACCAAAGCATTAGCTCAGAAAAATAGAACCAATCAAGTTATCTTCCTGTTATCCTATTCATTTTTGTGCATTGCCCATTTGGAAATAAGAAATATTTACATAGTTAAATGATTTGTTATTTTAAAAGCAGTAAATTACACACAATAATAATCTGTACTGTAATTCTTTACTCAACACATAGCAAAAAGATATGATTTAGGTTTATCTTTTTATTATAATTTGACTTACACAAACATGAATACAAACCAACTAAATAATGACAGTTATTATTTCAATTTTTATTTTGGTGTATAAACAATACTGTATTTAATAATGTTAATTTCCAAAATAGAATTAAATTCCTATATATTGTAGACTCTCATTCCACACATTAAATCAGACAAGTTTAGACCTAAGAATAACATAAATGCTCAAATGAATGTCTGTGACAGAGTATAGACAGTGGGATTCAGGCAGTGCCACAGCTCTCTCTGTGAGTATTGATTTTCTGTTGGAGCTGCATTGTATCTCCTCAGCATCACATGCATTACAGCAGTGGTCCAAATAGATGTCTGAACAATGTATTTTAGAGACATTACCCTCCAACTAATGGCAAGTCTGCGAAAAAGCCCCAGTCATTTACCCTTGTGAGTGGTCAAACCGCTCAGTTCCCAGCAGAGCCACGATTTCTAATGATGTCCTCTGTATAAGACTACATTCTCCTCAAAGAATGATTTAATTTGGAAACATATTCATATTAACTTTGCCTTTACCTGCATTGCATTTGTATAGATCATTCTGTGATAAAAGTAAAGTGAGCAAATCAAATCAACATATTAAGATATAGTGCAGGGAGTTGTAGTGAGTGTACAAGCATCCAGACCAGGCCGGGGTCACTCCAATGCCTTTTATGATGTTCCTTTGAAATCTATCCGAATCACATTAAATTGGATATAAAGATGTGCAGACACATACATCACGGTAAATGGTGTGGCCCAGCATCTCTCGCCAAGAATCCCACCTCAACAATTGAGTTATAGAATCGGCTTTAGATCCTATTAATAATTGACAATCTTGTTAGGGGAGAACAAACATTTCTGTTCAAGCAATTTAAGTTGGAGGATTGTTATAATAGCGGTTGCCTGAAGCCTTGTGCAGGATGGTTTCATCGTGAGAGACAGAAAGCCTGTGAAATGTAAGCCTGTTGTGTGTGGAAGAATAACTCAATGCTATTTCACACTGTCTGCTTTCTTTATTATGGACCGTCACAGTAAACATGTTGCAGCCCCATACTCCACTGTGCACGGCTTTAAGTGAGGACCCTGTTTTATCCACATGCGCTTTCTCACTGCCTCCTATTAAAAAGGACAAGCAAGGGATTTTTGTATACAAGGACAAAAAGTGCCCTTCAATAGTTACTATTATGTGGGATTACACCATATTTTTACAGAAGATAATTATTAAATTAAAAAAAAAAAAGAGAACAGTTTTATAACGGTCATGAGTATAAAACAATAAATAAACAAAATACCTATCAGCACTACAAAGAAATATATGTTGGCTGTACATAAATGTAATTAAGGTACCAAGCATGATTTCTAAGATCACAGCACTTACAATATACTCACCACAGGATCGACATATTAGTTATGTTTTGTTTTGTTTTATTACATTTTACAAATTATGACCATCAATTTTGTATTTGTATTTTACAATAATAATAGTATATTATGTCTTCTGTACAATATGCTTTCAAGGTTTATACAAATACATAAAATAACATGGCAGCACAATATTTCACGTATTTAGTGATTGGGGAAAAACGTTGAAGGGTTGAGGGACAGCAAAGCCAAGTGATGATCTAGTCAAATGTATAAAAATACTGCCTCCCAGTGGTATATATTAAGTCCTACAATTGTTTATGTCGTATTGCTCACTGTCTATAGTATTTACAAACATCATGAAAATGGAAAACAAAAAAAAATTGCTAAATGATTTAAATTTCATTATAAATGGCCAGACAATGCTCTAAGATAATATATAATGAATTAATAGCAGATATTTGTATTATGCTATATAAGCTTCTCAAAGTGCACCATTTATTGATTCCTCTCACTCGCACCAGAGGTCTATGTAACAACCACCAACCATTCATTCATATATAAAGTGTTCTGCTCAAGGACACAACACGGTGAACAGGTAGGAGCTGGATTCAAACCTTTAACCACTCAACATGCAGTCACCCATTAATTACACTTAATTTTACAGAATTTGATATGTTGTTGTGAAGTGTTCAACACAGTCAAAAATTAAATATTTAACAGAGAATTTACTGACATTCACATGAAGGCACTTCAGGTGATTCATTTGATAGTCCATAAAAACAAATAAAAAACAAACAGCATAATACATTTGATCTTTATGAACGGATATCATCACACGAGCTTATGTTGTTCTGTCCCACGATAATACTGCTGTACATCTTCTGCTGCTCCTCTTTAAAACAGTCCTTCACCTTCCCTCTTTTCAGACCACCATCCCTGTCAGAGGAATATGTTTACCTTTACTTAATATTGTTAATGCAACTTTTTCTTGGAAATTCATTTCAGTTCCTCACCAGGCAAGGTCCCGTAGTCCTCCTTGACTGGCTATGGCAGATTTCACTCTGTTAGCAAAGCTAGCAGCATCTTCATTGTCCTGGTCAAAACACAACACAATCTGAATGAATTATGACATATGAGGTGTTGAAATACCCACAGATAACTTGTGTCTATGTACTTCGTTCTAATTTTTTTTTTACCTCTATAGTCATTGGAGGGAGGTACCACACATTGACCACTATTGCCCAACTTGTCATAGTCCGGAGAAGATAGCTGAGCATATTGTACTTGCTACTGTTCCAAAAAGCATCACCAAAACGGGGATCATACTATGGCAAAAAACTAAGTTTATTATAGTTATATTATAAATTACTAGGTAACAGATTTTTTTCCTAGCTTTTTACCTTGATTGCAACTGGATATATTGTTCCTCCAATTTCAAAGCTTCCTTTTTTAAACATCATGACGGAAGTATTATTAATGCATGTCCCTTTAAAATCAAAATTACAATGATTACCACAACATTGTCAACACACGGGAGCAATCTGAAAAATTTCAAACCAACCTTCAGGAAATATTAGAATGGGAAGTTTAGTCTTCGCTGCAACATGTGCTTTTAACCTGTGACAAGAGACATGTTTAAATGTTAAGTTTAAAATGCAAAAACATCCATCTCACATTTCTGAAGCAACTGATCATATATTTCGTTTAGTTGTTTTGAATTGATGGCATTGTCTCACCTACTGGTCACTGCGTGACGGTCCTTCATTTCAGACCTCTCAAACCAAACGTGGGGGCAGGACCTGACCATGGCCCTCTGTATGATTCCCATCAGCCCGCCGTGAATCTGGCCCACCTGCACATGAGCCAAAAAGCAACATTATCACAACATGACTGCAGGTGCTAGGACTGGATATTTGTGATGTAACTCACCATAGCATAGCAACTGTCATTAGCCAGAATGACAATGTCAATGGGTGTAGTGTGATTTGCCACACATATGCCTCCTCTTTGTGGCTTGTTCTCTCTGTTGAAAGATATAAGTGTAAAACTAAATAAAACACTTCCTTGTGAAGAAACATTATGGATGAAACTGACTTGTTGTGATAACGGATTGTGGCTGACAGTGCCCTGGCACAAATCCTGTAACATGTCAGATGGACTAGTTCACTCAGCCAACCCCTCGGACTGTAAATGACCACTTAAAGGGTTAAAATAAGTATAACACAATATCATATATTAAAAAAAAAAAAAAAGATGATTTATGATGTTGAATACCTGGAATCAGGCAGTAATCCAATTATGGTTAAACCAGCAACAAGCCACGACAGACCAATGAGTGCCAGAGTTAGTCTAAAGAAAAGAGCATAGATAACTCCCCACTTCTCTATGGTACACAGAAGCACATTACAGTGAGACGGACCTGAGGGGGAACAGTATGCAGTAACGCACAAAGACCCCTAGCCCCCAGATGATGGTGAGGCGGAGGCTGATGTAGTGGAAGTTCAGGTTGGTGCGTGTGAGCAAGTTCCAGGACACCAGCTCCTCTGAAGAGAATCTCTGGGTCACTTCGTCATCCACAATGCTCTCCAGTCCTTTCTTACAGAAGTAAAGGGCATCACTTAGGGGAAATTCACCTCCCTCTATGGCACGAGAGCGGCGCAGCTCACATAACTCCTCCTCCATAGAGCCACCTTCTCGTTTAATGATACCTGAAATACAAAAATACGCAAGTATGAGGTGTATCTGACCCCAGTGAACCCAGTGTAACTGTAATGGGGCTCAGCAGGTTTGTGGTCAATAAAAATTCTCCTTGTCCTTTTGATATACTGTATGAGCACAACTATATTATTACAAAATAATAAAACACCATGGCCTGGACATGTCCTTGATTCTTGAGTTCTTCAAACATTGTGGTCCCTAATAATGTTAATTTCATAAATGTAATTAATTCTCTAAAAGAGAATAGGGATATGACAACACAAACCTATATATGTATATATGGAATCTATGCATGAATAATTATGCCTTACTTGACACCAGTCTCTTGCTATTTTTGCTAGATATTTTAAATGTATTAACATTTACATTTTTGCTTTTTGTTAATATATTATTTTGTGATGTGTGATCTACAGTGTCCAAATAATTTTCCTTGTGGCTCAATAAAGTTTAAGTCTAAATCTACTACAGATTATCTGCAGATTATCTGCCAAAGATTAAATGAATATTTGTAAGTATTTTGTTCCACTCATATGATTGTTAAGGTCATTATTTCTCTTCGGTCCATAAACAGTGCTGAGAAAGTGTTTTTGTTGCTGTTGTGGTTGTGGTCAGATCATGAGGACCTTGATCTCATGAGTTTCAGAGGTTAAAACTTGTGTTATACACACTACACTTTTGGCTGACCACACATGCTGGTTGTTTGGTCAATATTATGCAACATTCAGTTACATCATCATTCTGAGACTGGCAGTGTTTTGGGAGTGCTTCATGGCATCTCAGCACTGAAGCGAGCCAATCGAAAAGCCCCACACTCCCACGCTGTCACATGATCCTGTCCAGGGCTAAGACAAATCCGCTATACAGCAGAACACAATGTTCAGACCAAAACACAGATCTGCTCCTGGTTCTTTCCTGAATACCATGTCAGTCACACTCAGTCACCAGTTCAATTATCAAAGACTAAATGAGGAGTCTCAGAAAATTGCTCAGGTTGGTCAACAAATAAAATGATGATGTGAACTATGTGAACTGTACTGTGTACACTGCATTTACTACTTACCATTGGGTAGAGGGAGAGACACGTTGGGTTGCTCCAGACGTCCTCTTTGTATACGAACAGTTGCCCACTGCATATAAAGAGACATGAGTAATGTTTTGAAATTCAGAATTTAGTAAATTAGTAATTCTGTTTACCTCTAGGATTTTTACTAAAATCTGTATGTAGACCCCAGTTACCCCCAAGGACAGTCCAAACATGGCAGGGAGCATGATGAAGAACACCACCACAAACATCCACAGCTGTAGAAGTCCTACAGCCAGACTCCACAGGTCCTCCATCTCTGCGGCTCGGGCTCCTCTGTATGTTATTGGATCAGGTCATCCCTTGTCTTAATGAAACGGGGAAACCGCAAAACTGCCATAGATGTGGGAAGAGGCATTAGCTATTGGCTGATACCGTTAGTCGAGGGAGACTTCCGCAGATAGAAACAAAAAGAAGCACGACGGCAACAAATTTGGGTAAAAGGCTGCATTGTCTAATAACAAGAACCTGACATGACTGATACTATCCACAAAAAGAAAAATACTGTTGTTTCCGCTCCGGGTCATGAGCTAAACTCCTTGGTATGGGCTGATCCGGGCTGACGCGGCTCACATCTGGACCAATAAACAAACATGGCGGCGGCGGGAGCAGAATCAAGCGTCCGTATGCCTGGGATAGTTTTGTCTTCACTGATGTTTGAACATCTTAACACCGATTCCGATGTGGTAAAACATGCCAACGATACAAAAATAAACATACTTTGCTGTTTTATTTCGTATGCGGTTCGCAGAGAGGAAAGCGTGAACTTAGTGCTAATATGGCTAGCATCAAGTTAGTTTGTAACGTTAGCAAACAAGCAACTACACTTGTCTAAAAAACATTTTTCTGTAATAAGACAGTAAAGTGATTTCTACTGCTGTTTATCTCTCTGAAGGAAGGTCTCGTTCTTGGGGAAAGCCTTTTTGAGGAGCAGATCACCATAAATGACAGTCAGGCTGACCAAATTCACATAGAGGAAATATACAGTGAGTTACAAGTCACTTTTTTCTCAAATTTTATGAACGTTCATTCGTAAACGTGATTTGACGCATATTTTGCAGATATCCAGAAGCATATACCATGTAAAAAGCTCCACAGGTAAGGTCACTGTAAACTTGTAATAGTTTTGCAATACTTTATATGAAAAGCCCACAGCAACGTTACTCATTTTAAATATATGTAAGTTTCTACACCAACACAGGAGCAGTTGATCTTGATGCCCTGAAAAAGCTTTTGGGGGACTGTAAGCCTGTAAGACCAAATGTTCTATCTGAAAACGTGTTATTACTTACACCAGCAATGAATTTACCTTTCTTTCTATTTTTAAAGGAAAATGTAATTGGTTGGTACAAGCAGAGAAGGAACACCGACCAGCAAATGACACTGAGAGAAAAAACTATTCACAAGAACCTTAAGAATACTTTGTCCAATCCTCATATGATATTTCTGCTGCTCACACCAAGTTACTCTACATTATCAGGGTCCACTCACAAAACAGAATATGCTGCATACATCTTGCGTTGCAGGTAACTTCCCCTCCAAGATTAACTTAATTTGAGTTTTATTAATTATAGTGTTATTAGTCATAATGTTAATGTATTATTTCAGGCAGGTGATTAATGTTCCAGTGCTGGTAAATAACTTGGGCTTGCTTGAGCCAGTTTCATATTGCAAGGTACCTGCTCTGTGCTCTGCAGTGGGTTTCAGTCTAACCATGAAAAAACACAGGTATGTTGCTATGGACTCTCTTTGAGGTTTAATCCATCACATTCATGCGTTACTGGCTATATATACATACACACATGAATCTGATTTTTCTGAACCTTGAAGATTATTTAAATAACATGCAAACTGAAAAATCTGATTACATACTTTAATAATCTTACAACTCCAAAAATAAAATTTGATAATGGTGAGAGTTAAAGTGTGCCACTGCCACTCTCACAGCCACTGTTTTGCTTTACTCCAGGTCAAAGTTCTTTTCGTCTAATGGACTTTTAAATGAAGTGGAGGAGATTAACAGTGTGAATGATTCTCTACAGTCAGAGTTATATGTAAGCTTAAAATTACAGTTTTATCTATTGTGTTGCTTTTGTATTTTAGTTATATTTACTTATCTTAATTGCTTTACAGAACATGTGCCAAGATGTCGAGAGCACTGAGAAGCAGCTTGAAGCGCTACAGGCAGAGGTTTCAGCTCTTCGAAGAAAAGTTATTGAAGAAAAACAAAAAAGGCTACAAAATGGTATTTTAATCAGTTACTATTAGCATAACCAAACATATACCCTATGTCAATTGTACACAGATAGAAGAGGCTCTTTAAGTTTGATCTTTTTTTTTACCCTTTTATCAGAACCCAATGATCCTCCTCCAGAGCCAAAGAACTTGTTGCTCCACAACGCTGTCCGAGCTCTGTTTGCCTGCTCCCCCTTGTTCCAGTCACAGACTTTAACCACCTCAGCTATTCCAATACTTGACTTCTGCTGTAGTCTTCAAACTGACAAGGAAACTCTTCCAGATCAATCTGACAGGCCATCAGAAGGAGATATGGTGTGTCAAAGACAATGGGTATCCCGGAAACGACCCACAGAATTATCACGGGGCAATGACCATAAACGTAAAAAGACCTAAATACTAATAAAATAAGTAAACGAGTTTGAAGAGGTATTTTATTCTATACAAAAACAAAAAAAAAACAACAGCTATACAAGGACTTACATATACATTACATCAAATACATTAACTCATAATGAACTATGCCAAGTGTTTGGTGCTGCAGACGTTGGGGTCTCGCATAAACTGCGGATGCTTGTGTGTCACTGGCATGAAACCTATGAAAAAAAGAGAAGTCATTACAGTGAAAGTTTTTTAAAGAATTCAAAAATCTTAATAAAATACACACCCATAGACTGCGCTTTCTTGATGGCTTTTGAGATTTCTTTTTGTTTTTTTCCACACAAGCCTGTTAAACATGGATGAAGATAAAGATTATGATGAAACAACACAACATAAGAATCTCAAAATCTCTACTGATAGCTGCCAACCTGTTAAGTGTCGACCATAAATTCTCCCTGTGTGAGGTGAAATAAACTGGGAAAGCAGCTGAAAAACAAATAATTGTGTGTGTATCATTACATATTTAATGCATACAATATAACAGTAACGCCATCTGCTCACCTGTATGTTTTTGTAGTCAATATTAACATTACAAAGGATGCATCCCTTTTGTGGCTCTTTGTAGGGGTTCTCCATTTGCACAAGCTTGGCATATGAGAAAAAACAACATGGCATATAAAACAACATGAGCTAAGGAATAATTGTACATTTCAGCGAAGAATATACACGTATAAAGCTCACCATATCCTTTTGCTGGATCACACTAGAAGATGTAGATATGCACTTCAAACCTGGACATAATGAAAACATGAGCGCTATAACCGATCAACAACAAAACAAAATTTCACGCCACCTCCGCGTGATTGTGGCCGTTGCATTTTTTTTAAACTTACCTGAATTCTGAAGTATTTTAAAAAGAGGATTTAGTCCCCCGAAACCTTTCACAGCGAACATGTCGACCCGACCTGACAGGAGACCGGAAACAGTTCCTTGGCTTGTTTTGTCCGACCCGCGATTTGTGTTGCCTCAATTGTTCCGCATTGTGTTTTGAAGGTACTACAACATAGAGTCGCACAATGTAATCTGTTTTCTGCACGCAAAATCATGAAAAAATACCAATACCCGTATGTTTAGATATTTCACAAAAACAAAAAAAAAAAAAAAAAAAAAAAATCTGTGATGTTTTTGTGTGTTTCTCATGGGTAGGAACTGCGTGCGGATCTCCACCAAAGAGTATGAATGCATCTCAAGATATGTATTATTGAACTAAAATCTTCAAAATCAATATTGATATGGCGCAAATTAAATGTAGTAGGAGAAATTAGTACTCTTCTATGTATACTGCAATGGCTTGTGGTATTAACTACAGACATATTTAATGTTAAATAAACGATTAAACAAAACCGGAAATATGCATCCTCGATCTCTCTTGATAAACAACGGTCAACTTTTCAAATTGGAATGTCGTGTGTTTTGTTTTGCTGCATGATACTGTGAACTTTTGGAGAATTTGGTTGTTTTTGAGAAATATAGGGATGTGTTTCTGTAATGTTACTTGTTTTGCTCCTTAACTGCATTTTCTTCATGGTCGAAACGATTTAAATACTTAAACCAGGCCCTCGTTTATGTAGTCATAAGAAAGGCGACTGTAACGACCTGGATTATTTTTTAGAAATTATTCAGATTTTTTGCCAAAAGCAGTTTACAATAAGACGTTTCAGTATAGCCACGGGCATGCAACAATGGATGTCAAACAGAATATCAGAATAAAAAGGGTATCTTCAGGGAAGAGATCCAGAGAAAGGATTAAAACGTTTTTGACACCTGCTAAAAAGAGAGGAGGTAATTCTACAAACAGTGCACTCGTGACAGATATTCAACCAGCAGAGGTAAACGATGTGTTCTCTATTCCCACTGTAATAATCACAAATGCTAAACCTATCGTTTTTTTTTTTTTTTCTAATAGTACTGCAGTGATAATGAGGACTTATTTGGGGGATATGATAGCATTCTGGAGGACAGCTCTATCCTGGCAAAGTTGGATTCCCTAGAAACACAAACGGTGCAACACGATGACTGCAGCTCATCTGGAAACAAACCTGAAGGTCACCAAAGTGCTGGCTTCACTGCTCTTAGATCTTCAGGGACTACAGCTGTAAACCAAGCACACGAAGCTGGTCTCACAGACTCAGTTTTAAATGGTCTAGAAGAGGAACCTTTTACAGACTTGCCAGCCTCGCAACTTGCATTTCAAGAAATATTTAAGAACACCAAAGGGCAAAATGTAAATACAACTGATGATAAAACATCTACTCCTCTTAAGGACTTAGCCAGAAGGACAGAAAGTGACATTAAACAAGATGGGACTGTGAATAACAACAAAAGACAAGCACATAAACCCAATGTGAGGAAAAGCATGAGTGATCGTCTGAAAAGGACTATGCTCTTAAATGCTGCAGCTCCTATCAGTGTTTCACGCAGTGTGGAACAGAAAGAGGCAGTTGTTTCTGATGAGATAAATGTTGCTCTACTAGCCATGCAGACTGTATCATCACAGACCACTGATTTAGGACCTTTCTTTGGGCTACCCACTAAAGTCAAAGATCTTTTACTCAAACTTAAAGGAATTAGGAGCCTTTATGGTAATGTTCTTTTGAAGTGTCCATCATTTATTTACAATGACTTTGTCAGATACGTTCACTTTTTGTTTCATCAGACTGGCAGGAGACATGTCTAAACCTGGACTGTGTTCAGCAAAGGAAGAATCTAATCTATTCCTTGCCTACCAGTGGTGGAAAAACACTAGTTGCAGAAATCTTGATTCTCAAAGAACTGCTTTGTCGAAAGAAAGACTGCCTGTTCATATTGCCGTATGTCTCACTAGTGCAAGAAAAGGTATGGCAGTTAGAAATGACAGAAAATATAATGTTTCTGTATGTCCATTAAACTGTTTCTGGATTTAACTTAGGTGCGTGGACTTGCCAGCTTTGGACTGGAACTAAACTTCATGGTAGAGGAATATGCTGGCAGCAAGGGCAAGTTTCCACCAGTGAAGAGAAGAACAAGCAAATCTTTATTTATAGCCACGATTGAAAAGGCTCATAGCCTGGTCAACTCTCTGATAGAGACCAATAGGTTAGACAACCTTGGGCTGGTGGTGGTAGATGAGGTAATCACACATTTCATTTTGAGTGAAAGCATTCACCAGGTTTTCCGGTTTGTTAATTGTCCTTCAAATGCAGCTTCATATGTTAGGTGATGGCGCTAGAGGAGCAATTATTGAAATGACACTGGCTAAGCTTCTCTACATGAGCAGTAAGTTGTTACCTGCCAGTATCATGAAGCCACTGTGGTAGCTGTTTCTTATTGTAAGTATTGTTCATATTTAGAAACAACTCATATTATTGGGATGAGTGCCACTCTGGGAAACATTAAAGAAGTCCAGACATTTCTAAATGCGGAAAATTATACTAATGACTTCAGACCTGTACGTGAGTGATTATTACAATTTTCAGGTTGTAGTTTTGTATTTTAACCAACGTGTGTTTAGGTTCAGCTTAAGGAGTATGTCAAACTCAAGGACACAATTTATGAAGTGGACCCAAAAGAGGAGGAATGTTTCAAGCTCTGTCGTCCTCTTAATTATAAGGTAAAACATTTAGGTGCATTTCTTATTATGATATAAATTATAGTAGTAATATGATCAATATTTAAATATGGGGAGTTTTTTTCTTTTGCAGTATTCCAGTGGGATGCAGAAAATTGACCCAGATCATATCATCGCCTTGGTTACGGAGGTCATTCCTACACATTCATGCCTCGTTTTTTGTCCCACCAAAAAAAACTGTGAAAATGTAGCATCAATGATTTGCAAATATCTGAAAGAGTAAGTCGAATACCTGGTATGTGTATTTTTCAGGGTTTGTCTGTTACTCATTTAGTATTGTTCAGGGATTTTCTAAGACATAGAGAGGCAGAGAAATCAACACTGCTTCAAGAGCTGCGAGAGAGTGGGAACGGGAATATGTGTCCTTTGCTCAGAAGGACAGTTCCTTTTGGGATCGCCTACCACCACAGCGGCCTTACATCTGAAGAAAGAAAACTGGTGGAGGAGGCCTATACCAGTGGTGTCCTCTGCCTCCTAACTTGTACCTCCACACTAGCCGCTGGGGTCAACCTTCCAGCTCGCAGGTGAGTGATCAAGAGAATTTCTCAGTAAGCATTATTGCCCATGTTAACTACTCCTTTGACTTGATTTTCTCATATTACTCAATACTGTGTGAAAAAGTCTTCACGTCTACTCATGTATTGTGATTAATTTAAGTGTTTTCATTTAGTTTTGACTGTGTCTTTACATTAGCCTTACTATAATTGTCTTTTGCCTCAGAGTTATTCTGCGCTCACCATTTGTTGCCACTGAGTTTCTAAAGAGAAGCCAGTATAAGCAGATGGTGGGTCGAGCTGGTCGAGCGGGGATTGACACAAAGGGAGAGAGCATCCTTATTCTACAGGAAAAAGAGAAGAACATGGTACTTTTACATTCTCTGGCATCACTGCAATGATGTAGCTGTTGTTACAATAAAGTATTTGTTTTTCAGGCTAAGTCACTTGTCTGTGCCCCAGTCGAAAACTGTTACAGCAACCTAATGTACGATGATGGAAAAGGAATTTTGAGTCTCATCCTGTCACTCATTGGATTAAATGTAATTTGTTTCTTTAAATCGATCCAATGGGTTGTTTTGTTATCTAATGATCTCACTAATGCTATAGATCACCACATCATTGGAGCAGTTGAAGGACTTTCTTTCCTGCACACTTCTGTCTGTTCAAGAGAAGCAGCTGTGTGTAAAGAAGTCTCTGTGGGACTTTGCTCTGGAGTGTGTTGAAGTGCTCAAAGAGAAAGGGCTCATCACTGTCAAAGGGTTAGAAGCTCAAGATGTAATGCTGCAAGTCACTCGGCTGGGAAAAGCCACTTACAAAGGTATTTTTAAAAATTCAGTTCATCATTTTGATATTTTTATACCAAATATAATGTGTTACCCAATCACTCAGGCTCAGTGGATCTGACCTACAGTGGCATGCTGTACAGCGACCTCTCTAAAGGTCTGGAGGGGCTGCTGCTCAACAGTTACCTCCACTTGGTGTATCTGGTCACACCTTATGATTTGATCTCCCAGTGTAAGCCTGAGTGGATGGTTTATCTCAGACAGGTAGAGCCTCATCATCCCAGTGGAATCCTCTTTAATATGGTATTAATGTGGTATTAGTACTTAATGAAGTATTGTTGTGTTGTAGTTTACCATGTTGTCTGCATCAGAGCAGAAAATGTCTGCTGCAGTTGGTGTCCCAGAAAGTTTTGTTGCCCGAAAAGCTGCAGGTCAAACCATCAGAAAGGTAATGGAACCTTTGTAGCATAAATAGTAATAAAAAGATATTTTGATTTTGAGTGCCCCTGTCTTTGACTTTAGAATACTGACATGCTGGTAGTGACCAGAATGTACCTTGCGATGGTGCTTTTCTCCTTACTCAAAGAAACAAATCTGTGGAGTGTGGCTGAAAAGTTTCAACTAAGTCGAGGTTTTATCCAAACCCTGCTGAGTTCAGCATCTGCTTTTTGTTCCTGTGCTCTGCATTTTACAGAGGTATTCACACTGAAACAATGAACGGGACACTGCTTTAATTTGTTATAATTTGTGTTTCTAAATTTACACTCTTGTTTGTCTGCTAGGAACTTGAGGAGTTTTGGCCATATAAAGCTCTTTTGTCAGAGCTGATGCGTCGATTGACCTATTGTGTTCAAGCTGAGCTCATCCCTCTGATGGAAGTGGCAGGTGTCATGCAGGTCTGTTAGATGTTGAACCACATTAAATTGCCTAACAATCATATCACTTATATTTTTATCCTAATTTAGTCCAGAGCAAAGCAACTTTATAACGCCGGTTACAAGACACTGGCTCACCTTGCCAATGCGGACCCCAATGTTTTGTCAAAGACAATTGAAAACCTTTATAAGAAGCAGGCCAGTCAGATAGTGGCCTCTGCCAAAGTGAGTGCATTCATGTCTACTCAGATGATCACATTACTAAACACGTTTATTAACAATGTTGCTGATTTTGCTTTTGTCTGTTAGATGACACATCTCTCTTTTTCAGATGCTTCTTAATGAAAAAGCATCAGCCTTGCAGGAAGAGGTAGATGACTTGCTTATGAAGCCCATAGACCAACCTTCATACACCACAGCAGAGTTAACTTGAGAAAGCAGTTATTTCTATACTTTTTATAAATGCAAAATTGTCACATTATTTAATTTGTAATAAGTTATTATACATTAATATACATTCATATCGTATTAAAATAATGTGTATCCTCTGTTTTATAAATTGTTGTCTGGACTCATTCCATTCTACATGACATGACTGTGTCTGCATATGACAATGCAGTATAGAAAATGCAGTATAGAGTAAACCTGTAACTATGATGTGGCCTTGTCTTTGATCACCACAAACTGTCGCACAGAACAGACCTCTGCCTTCATGCAGGCATTAAACAAGCACAATTTGTAAGACTTCACCCTGTAACCAGAGGGTCGCTGGTTCAAGTCATGTCCCTGCGGCTTGACCAGATTCCTATAGCGACCCCTCGTGGCGCAGTTTTTGTCTACGTTGTGAAAAAGAGTTGAGCCCTCAGGAGCACTGAACATTCAGGAAGTGTACTCTTTTATGTCACGTTCTCCACGTACGAGCGCGATGTAGTTCTATTGGACTCAGTGGAACCATGAAGACTGTCACTGCGCTCGTTTTTGCGCTTTTCTTGTGTCCGTCTGAAGAACTGGACTTTACCAAACAAAGACACCTTTTCACCAATTCAGAAAATGTAGTAATGAAGGTGGATTTATCCCGAGTGGTGCAGCGAGTGGATCCACGTTTTCTGTCCCTCACCATAGATGCCAGCCTGGCTTCAGATGAGAAGTTCATGAATCTTTTGAGGTGGGTGATCAGGAGCGCTGTGGTCTCTGCTCTTCAGCGTTAATCCTGTGCCGCACTAAACCTGTAATTGTCCTGTTAGTGTGACACTCTAAAGCAGCTTATGTCTTCCAATTTCCTCTCTGCGGATTGACTTTCTGGTCAAATAAGCCACAAACACAATCATCATTTTTGTAGTAGCCTATTAATACGCAACAGTGAAGGCTCATTGTGTGAATTTATTTAGTCTGTGTGGAGAACCGGAAAACAGGGTTTGTTTTGTTGTAACTAATAACTAGTTTATTATTGAATGCAGATCTCCAAAGATAAGAGCACTGGCAAGAGCTTTAACTCCAGCCTTTCTGAGATTTGGTGGGACAAGGCAGGACTTCATGGTCTTTAATCCACCGGATGTTTGGAGCTCAAAGGTTCCTCAAGGTAGATAAAATCATCTTGTTTTGCTTCCAAAGAAGCAGATTGTCTGACACTGGCTTTAACATGCACAACAAAATCATATTATTATCATCTGATTTCTGGAGCTTTAAGATTAGTTAGGTTTAAATGAAATGTAATCTGATGTGAGTAATCAGAGCAACCAAGATCAAAAAGAAGAAGATTTAGCTGTTCACATGTTATTTAAATAGTCAGACTGATCAGATTTTGAGTGCATAGCTCATGTGTCTGGAGACACTGCTGTGTGTTCACTTCACATTTGAGCCCAAAGGTTGTGTTCTACCTTCTTTGTAGGTGTTTTGTAGGCTTGTCTAGACCAGGTTTAGTTCTGGGTTAAGTCCCAGTTTGTATGTGTAAGTTCAAGTTGTGTGTAATGCTTCCTGAAAAGGGTTATACTTGTGTTGTATATATTGCATTGCAGCTGCAAATGTGTGTGACAAGAATGGGCTGCCCTCTTGGCTGGAAGACGAGCTGAAGAAGGAATGGGTCCACCAGCAAATACTTCTAAAGAGAGAGGACCTGCAGAGAAAGTATAAAAGAGTTACATTCACAGGTCCATGTCACAGCACTATTTAAACATTTAATTTGACTTTATCAAATCAAATGTGGCTCATCAATTATACGTATTTGGTGTAGAGGCTACAGTGGACCAGCTGTACTCTTTCTCTAACTGCTCTGGAATGGAGCTGATTTTTGGGCTCAATGCTCTGCTCAGGACAGATGACAACCACTGGAACAGCTCCAATGCACAGGCACTCATGCACTACTGTGCGTCCAGGCAGTACAGGATGTCATGGGAGCTGGGCAATGGTAGGTCACATCACTCAAAGATGATCCACACGACAACAAATAAGAATAACAAAATAAAGCAAACAAATGAACATGGTTAATCACACAAATTAAGAAACTTCCTCATCAGAGGCTTGAGCATGGACTTTTTGCCGTCACAGAGCCAAACAGCTATGACAAGAAAGCGGGCATTAAAGTGGATGGCTTCCAGCTGGGACTGGATTTTGTCCACCTCAGAATGATCATGTCAAAATCTCGATTCTATCAAAAATCTGGATTGTATGGCCCAGATGTTGGGCAACCCCGGGACCATAGAGTGGACATACTGGGAGGGTGAGTTTGCAATATGTTTATAAAGAAGTCTTGACTAATCAAACTATTTATTGTAAATGAACCAATATTAACCCCAAAACACAAGTGTATTATCCAATTAAAACAGTTAAAGGTGCACAAGTGCACAAGTTTTCTGGTGTCCAAAAGCTTCTAATCTCATTGTTTAGCTTGGAATGTTCCAAAGTGCTCCATACAATGCAAGACATTTATCTCCACAAAGACGAGCAGGTGTGGCCACCAGGCCAGTAAAAATAGGTTTATGTTGAGACTCTAGTTTGATTGAATTTTATGTCACATGGGAGTAGTCTTAAAGTAATTAACTTAGCGTGCTTAACTTATTTAACTTGGTTCACATGAGTTAAATTGCAGTTGTGCGGAATGAAGATTTGCGTGTTCTCACACTGTTGTAATTTCTGCTGTAGGTTTTTACAGAGTGGATCTGAGGCAATTGATGCTTGTACGTGGCACCAGTGAGTCTGAATTGGCTTTCCCCATCCGAAATAAAACACATAGCAAGTAAACATCAAATGTGTACGTACTATGTTTCTGAGCTGTTTTTGTGTAGTTATTATGTGAATGGAAAAGACACATCTTTGGAAGATTTTCTGGACCCTCAAGTTCTGGACACTCTGGCCTTAAAGACAAATGAAGTCTTGCAGGTAATAGTGTGATCAGTGGTGATGAGATGTGATGAGTGCCACATTTTCCAATCACTAAACATGTAGTTTTGGTTTAGATAGTGAAAAAGGCATCGCCACAGAAGAAAGTATGGCTTGGAGAGACAAGTTCTGCCTACGGAGGAGGAGCTTTGGGGCTGTCAGATGCATTTGTTGCTGGTTTTATGTAAGTCCAGATTATGTACAAAAATATGTACATAACATTACTTTTCATGGAGTAACTGTACCTCTGGCAAATACATTGTCAGCTGTAACTTTAATACTGCATTTTAGTTTTGCATAAAGAACATTTTGTGAAGTATTGGTTTGACCATATTTATTTTGTAAAGGTGGCTGGATAAGTTGGGGCTTGGGGCCAAACTGGGTTTGAATGTGGTCATGAGGCAGGTGTTCATTGGTTCTGGGAGTTACCACCTTATTGATGAGAACCTCGACCCCCTTCCTGTAATTTCCAAACTATATTTTATAATTTACCAAGTGAATTCCTATTCTAGATGATAACAATATGACTTGTCCACTGTAGGATTACTGGTTGTCTGTTCTTTACAAGAGGCTTGTTGGCCAAGAAGTGTTGTCAGTGAAAGCATTTGGCAACTACACACTTTTTCCCAAAAGGGTTCGGCTTTATTTGCACTGCACAGACAAAAAAAGGTATTTTAAATATATAATCTATACAATACAAAATAAAGTACTTTTCTGACATTTTTGAAATTCCCTAGTTCCTCAAATGGAGCAGTCACACTAATAGCGATGAACCTGGATCACAGATCAGTGAGAGTCTCAGTGCCTGCATACATGGCATCCAGCACAGTGGTGGCTTTTGTCCTGGAGTCTGACCAGAGCGGAGAGGAGGGACTCTATTCCAGGTGCCAGTGGATTTCCTCAATACAATTTTTTTTATCTCTCTTCCAATTTTAAAAGCTTTTACAAACTAATCTTTTACATGTAGGAACTAAGCACCACGATCTGTCTATTTATGTTTACAGATCTGTTAAGCTAAATGGAGAAGTTCTGAAGATGGTAGATGACACAACTCTCCCGGATCTTAAAGGAGCTGCTCTACCCCCTTCAGATCATGTCCAGCTCCCTGCCTATTCTTTATCCTTCTTTGTGTTCAGCGATGTCAAGGCACAAGCATGTCTGTCACCCTAACAGACAACAGGCTGTTCATCATTACATTTGTGCACTGGGTAATGGTTTTTATCACTGTAGTACTAATACTTGAAGTTCTCTTTTTCATTTTTTGGATCATGTACTGTATTTTATTTACTGACTTGTTTATTTTGCTTTTAAGAAAATAAAATCAATAAGTCTTGGTGTTATACTGTGTCTATATTTTTATTGATAATTAGTCAAATATAATAACTTGTTCATTACATTGTCTATTCTTCTTGCTCCTCCCCATGTGTGATAATGTAGCACAGAGATTTGTAGTCCAGGTTGCCAGCAGGGTCGATATTTGATGACTGGAACATTTGATTGACCTGCAATTCAACGGGGTTTATCAGTACACAAGTAAAATCAGATAAAATGGCCAGTCCTTTTTACCTCCTCCAATGAAAACTTGTCCGCTTGGGTCGTCAGTAAATTCTGCAGCCTTTAGCACAAATACTGTTTTTTAGTATAAAGTCATCACATTAAATTAACAACATGCTGTTTCAACGTACTCGTCTTTATGTATGAAACCCTTGGCATCTGAATCAAATAACTTAAAAGCATTTAGGATAGTTTCCTCTGCATCAGTACCTGCAAAAACACACACACACTTTTTTCCCACATTTTCACAACCTCAGTTAAGGCACTGAATGATCTTACCATGCAGCTTTTCTCCAAATAGATTAAGAAACATTGTGAAGTTGATGGGTCCAGTTGCTTCTTTTAACATGTCTTCAAGTTCATTATCCTTCACATTGAGCTTACCTTCAAAACATAATTTCAGGGTTATTTGTGAGGTAACACATTATTAAACTATTACTAACCTATTGCAATACAGTTACAGACCTAAAGATGCATATGTGTCCTTCAGGTCTTCTTTATCAATGAATCCATCTCGATTTTGATCAATTAAAGTGAAAGCCTTTGAAAAACATGAATTTTAACTAATGCATCTTGCATATATAAAATAAGACTTGAAGACTAGAATCAGATTTTACCTCTTTAAACTCTTGGATTTGGGTTTGTTCGAACATGGAGAAAACATTGGAAGATGCTCTCTGGGCTCTTTTGGCACCTCCCTCCTTCTTCTTTGTCTTTCTGCTGGCCTATAGTAGAACAGGTAACATCCAAATGAATCACTTATTTAAATGCATATAAATGTAACGATCCAGAGACATACCATCCTGAAGGTGTTACTGCCAGTGCAATAGACTGATGCAAAAGGATCTGAGAACACAGAGTTTAAATACAACAGCTGTCTTGGACTGGGACAGAACATGTGCTGCACTTTTGAATGAAGCTCTGTCTTAGGGGAAAATCTGTAATCTAAATGGGACCCCCCAAACGGGCCAAGCTCACCATACATGGCCAGTATGATCAGAGCCTGACAACTGCTGTCCTAAAATCAGTCAAAGGGTTTCTATTTACAGTGTTATGCACTCATTAGGTGTGGGCAGAGATATCTTAGATTCCTTTTCATTAAAGACACCCT
>KN510176.1:9606-24985 GCA_000787155.1 Scartelaos histophorus
TTTGTGTGTGTGTTAAATGTATGCAAATGAAACAAGACCCAACTCCAGGTATGTTTTTGATGAGGAAACAACATTGTCAACATAGATTAGAAAATAATATAGTGTGAGCCCATTAAAAAGCCAAAATACAGCCTTGATATATTTTTGTACTGATCTGTTTATCCAGGTTTTTAGCAGTTAAATGTTGTGTAGACCAAAATTTAGCTCATATTTACCACAAAATATAGGTTACATGTATGAAGAGTAAAGGGAGACCACTCAAAACCAGTATTATTTACAAATATGGAGGCCCCCTTGTGGCTGGACCCAGTAGTCTGACGTCGTCATCTTGGAAGTAGTATTTTCAGGTTGTTGGAATGCGCATATTTGTTTGAAGTGATTAAAGTTATCCCAATGTAACCATGGCAAGAACATGCTCTAAAGATTTCATTTGCAAAAGGGGAGGAGGTGGGGGGGCTGGGGCAAGGCACTCTGGGAAAATAAACTGCAGCTTGCTAACCCCACATGCAACACAATCCGTGCTCCAACTTCTATGTTTGTGGATACTGGGATTTCGATCTGCAACTGTGATCTGTTTCACACAGGGATCACCTTATGGATGGGGATAAAGCGGTCGCGATAGAAGCTAGAACAAGCTAATGTTATTGCGCGAAGGAGGGGCAAGAAATCGTAGCACGCATGGCAAATCGAATCATAATTATAGCGCGTTGTTAAAATTTCACACGGATGCCACCTCAGCAAAATATCAAAATAAGGGTCTTAAACCAGCTAAAAGTGCTTTAAATCCAATGTACTATTATTATTATCAATGTGCATGACTAGAACCAGGTTTAAAACAGGTTTCCATCAGAAGAAAACAAAAAGACTTCAGACAATTGGCTAGATTCTGGTTAGTGGGACTGCCGTTGTGCCCCGGAGCAAGACACTTCACATGTGATTGAGCTGTGGTACAGAAGAATTTGACTTTGAATGTATAAAATGTGTAAAGGTAAGTCTTATAAATTACTCTCCGCAGTATTTTGAGGATTTACAGCTTTCTGCTAAGTCAGATGCCCTCCCCGTTGCTCTCAAACTCAACTCTGACTTTCGCTGAAGTCGGAATATTTCCCCCAAAGGCTTCAAGCTAGTTTAAAAATAGCTCCTCTGACATTTTCCATTCATTTTGTCTGGGAATGAATGAGTGTTTTGACAGCATTACTAACTTTTGGGGGACATACCTCATATCTGACTCATATTTAATTAAAAGTTATTTAATTCCCGCTACTATGCACAGACGGCGTACTGTGGTGGCCGAATTAAACAGCTTATAAATCACACTGCACGCTCTGTATTGGTGAGTTGAGAATGTGCTACACTTCACCTCTGGGAGAGCCTGTGTGTAGCCTAGTTGGATGGGGCTGATAAAGCTGGATTGTCTGGCCGTAATCAGAGCCAGATGTGGTCCGGACCTGAGCCATGGTGGTCCGACCACATCTGCTGCCGCGGAGGGGGGAGGGGCCACAGCTGGATGACCTTTGACCCCGGGAAGGGAACCACGAGCCAAGGCTGACAGCTGCCATGAACGAGGCGGCGGGCGATCGGCTAGCATCCCCGCTATATACGCTGTTTTTTTGCATTTGATTTGGATTATTAGTTGGATGGAGTTTCACAGCAGTTATTTTGTAATCGGAAATCAAAGCTGGAAACATTAAAACGGCAGAACGTCTTGTACAAGTACAGGTCATAATTGCAAAGACATGTTTTTAAATGTTCTTTTTTATAAATCAAGCCATCTGCAGTAGTCATTATATTTATGATTGGATCTGATTAATTGGCAAAAAGTATCACTGGAATCCTGTAATTAAGCTTACAAAGCAATATACTTTGTAATACATATGCAGTAAAAACATGCACAGTCTGTACTTAACAACATAACCTACAATAGCAAATAACAATACTACCATCATTACTCAGAGTACTAAGTAACTATTCGACTCCTAGACAAATTCTGGCTGTGTTGGTGCATGTTTGTGAGACTCTAGTTGAAGAATAGCCGTCATGTCAATGTCTGAGTGAGGCTTTCCCAAGGGCCCTGTGGCACAGAAGAAATATAATTAACAACTAAAGGTGTAACTAAGAAGATCAGGATTTAAAATGGATTATGAATGAATAAATAAATGAATAATGAAGATAAGTAACGTGCTCAGTATGCAGTAGTTTGGCTTTCGTAACTTTCCTCTAAAATGAAATTTCCTCTGAAATGCAATTCTGGTAACTGCAACTTGAATTACTACAGTACACCACTGAAGTGAAACTTGTTTAAATATTGAAAAAGCTAGTAAAAAGTAAAGCAATATGAGTAAATAGTTGACTTAAACTAATATACTGTGTTGCCATTGTATCATTTTCATTGCTCTAATGTGACAAGTGCTCAACTATGTGCAATTTTTTTGAAGTTTGATTAATTATTTGTTGGACCCTCTGTGTAACTTTGCCTATATTTGAACCAATATTTGAACCAATTTAAGACAGACTTGATATTTTACCTTATTCAAGTGTGTGCAACATTTTTTTTCAACCTATAATATAAAATATGATGTCCACAGAATTCTTTTAGTATTAGGAATAGACATTGTAATAGTCTTGCATTCTGTGTAATTGTGCTAAAATATTTCTGGAAAGAAGTTGTACTTTTAATCATTTTGTTAACTTTGTGGAAATTGTTTGTTACCAAAAATAGGCAATTATAGGCTTTCAAAAAACATGTGACATTTGGACTGGGGTTTTCATACAAATATTTGCTAAGGTTATATACACATCTACAGTACTTCAAAAATATTTAAAAGCATGTATTTTTTCTCTCACCACATGAGTATATCTATCAATTCTGCTGAACAAAATAATCATGGCAGGCTTGACAAACAGTGCTTTGAAATGTGTCCTGATGGATCTGTTGAGCAGTTAGTCAGACAAAACTGTGGCCTGCTACTCCTCTCATAGGGGCGAGGCCTCTTTGCTGTGGCTCTATCTCCCTCTCCTGATGACGGAGACGGACATTCATCTGTCTTCACGTCGCCACGGAGACAAACAGGGGGCGGGGTGGGGCATCGCCATGGAAACGACCCCGTCTCCTGGGACACACAGCTTCAGGTGTGTTTCATACCTAAGGAGGCATAAAGGATATTTATAGCTCTTTACCTTGCCCCCTCATTTTTCAGCAGAGGAACCCTGCAAAACACGAAATTAGTTGAAGTGAATATTAGTCTTGAAAAGTGTGAAAAACCCATTGAAATGTTTCTGGTGTTTCCTCTGTAGAGATGATATTACCTTGTTGGGAATGTTCCACAGGCTCAAGATAACTGGGGTCGTTGCTTGTCTCCATGGAGATAGATATGTTAACGCTATAATATGGAACATTCAAAATACATGTTCAATCCAAGCTCCCTTAGAGAAATAGAGTTGCTGAGTTAATGTAACCCACCTTGATGCTTCTATGAGTCCAGGTACATACAACAAGTGTGTATAAATGGTTTTAGCTGAAACATTTTGCTTATTGTGCATTTTTTTGTTGAGAAATGAAGAACATACAAACTCCACACAAAAAGACCCCATTTTGCCTAAGAGTCAGACCATGAAATGTGCTGCTATGCCACTAAGCCAGTATGTTATTTCTTATTTCAAGTGAACCAAAGTAATTTAAAAGAAATCCTGCTTGTGTCTGCTATACAGCTGTGATCTATGACACACATGGGTTATTATGTTATAATCTGCACATTTTAAATCACAATAATCTAAAACTAAAATGACTTAATAGAAAAGAACAAGTCCACTGACTCTAAAATTAGAAAAATGGTGTGTCCAATGGGAGCTGTCGCCGCAATAAACGTCATCATAACAAACAGCGGATTGTTTTTCATTTGTGCCTGAATGAAGTAGGCGTATGCAGTAATGTTATTGAAAATAGGTGATTAAAGATTGCACAAATGAGTCCAAATACAACTTCAGGTGAGTAAATGATGAGGGGAAACACTATAAGATGGATAAAGCTCTAAAAAGTTGAATTTGCTTGAACAAATATTTAGGAATCTTTTCAGAAGACCTAAATACTTTCTTAGACCAGGGGCTGGGGGCTGGGTCTCCAGGCTGATGTGGCTCCACAGACTTGAGTGTGCTTGCTCCCCTCTCTTCATGTCTGTACTCACCTGTACTTAGCTGCATTCTTATGATGTAATTTATGTAAAGTACAAAACTGTCTTTGTTGTGGTGTAGGTTCAAGCGAAGGTAAAACCCTCCTGACGACATTCCACACATGTCCACCCATCTGATGTTTATTAATTAGCCCCAACAGGATGTGAATTATTACTGCTGGCACCCTGTCTGCTAACTGACATTTGTAGTCATGAATTAAAGCTTCATGCAGTACCATACACTTTGTATTATTTGACTGTAATTGCAGGTTTGTATCTGAAGAACAAAACTGGGTCAAGTCACGTGCCCTGAAAGCTCAAATCACAGAAACAAACAAATTCTGGATAAATTATTGACGTCTGGCAGGAGCACTGTGAAAAATAATGTGTGTTCTGGGTAGTTCTAAGACATTGAGTTTCATTTTTTGACCATTCATAGAACACAATGGAACCGTGCAATGTTTTTCTCATACAGTAACATAACAAAAAAGCCAATTATGGAAGACCCAGAGTTAAGATAAGCTTTGGCATTACATCAAAATAGTCTGAATGGCTTTAAAGAAATTGCTTTCTAGCTCATTTAAAGTATTTAGGGAAGCACAAGTTCAGTTGGTTGTTTGCCCACTGATCCAAAAGTGGATGGTTTGAATCACGCTCTCCACCTTGGTGTCCCTGAGCAAGACATTTCACACAGCTCGCCCCAGAGTTTGCACACACTGGTGTATGTGCGGATTTTTGAGTGGTTACTCGATGTAAAGCACTTTGAGTAGTTTGAAGGAGCGACAGTAGTTTAGTTGAAGTGTTTGTCCAGTAATTCAAAGGTTTGTGGTTCAAATCCCAGAGAAAAGACAGACAGGTATAATTCTAGCAAAGCCCATGTCAATATAAGCTTTTGCCATTACATTGATGCTGATTATAGGATGTTTAAAAAATCAATCAATCCACTGGCAATTATTTCATTTATTTTCTAAAATGACTATCTAAAATGTTGAAACAGACTGGCTAATCTGTATTTTGGCTTTCAAAGTGCGGCCCATTGTTCTGCAGGCTCTTACGTAACAGCATTAACACCACAGGCTCAGCCAAAGAAGTGGAGAGCGATATAGAGAGTGCATGCACATCCTTCAGAGCTGAGGCATTTCCTTTTGGGATTCCCCTCCGAGGAACAGACTGGTCGGAGGAAAAAGTGACTTTGGGAGCGCGGTATCTATAGTAGGGCGTGTGCTCCGTTAAAGGGGAGGTCACTAATCTCCAGCCTGAACCCTGGCGTTTGATTGACAGCCGCTTTTAGATCGAAGAGAAAGTGCAAAACAACCCCGGGTTCCATTGTTCTCCCTGTGCCATGCTTCGTTGAGGGCAGGTGTCAAAATAGGAAGACACGAGACAGACTTGGCTCGCGTCCACCTTCGTCTGATACGAGACAAAAGCGGCGCTCTCACCTCGGGCGCAGAGAAGTGAGAGCGGGTCAGTGTACAAAGAGATCAGACTACCGCACTGGGGAAGTGCCAAGCGACCTCTGCACCCACGGGACACTTTCTGGAAAGATGTGATCACGTCCGCTGCAAGAATCACTGTGTTCCATTACAGATTACAGCCTTTTGTCAAACCAGTCATCCACAAACTTTCACTTACAAATGGAATAAATCCTGCCTACTACATCTATGCATAATTTGAATAGATTAAGTTTATCATTTTAATTATTGGTTGGACCTCAGATATCAAAAGCATAAAGGTGATTCCATAACTGTTACCTATTAGCATTATGTTAACAAGCTTATTACTTATTTCTTATGATAAAGAATCCCAAACATACTATATTTAGATGGAAACAACATCAATTGAGTAAATACTATAAGAAATTAAACTTTCATTCTTTGATTTAGTATTAAACATGATTTGAACTTGAGAAATTTGGGATCCACAGCAATAAATTACACCATCTTATTTTGTTAAATGAAGTTTAAAACTGCAACAAAAATGCCTTCCTTGCACTGCATTTTGGATGGAATTTTCAGCCTGGATGACACTGGTAGCGGTAATCCGTTTTAGAACTCAACATTACTTCCTCTTTACCATTTTTCCTCCATAATCTGACACTTAAAGTTGCACTGTGTAACATTTCTGGTGGTGGCTCCCCTCACTGCATGTGTTTTGTGAGATGTTATTGCTTAGCCTGGAATGTGGGACAATGTGATATTAAACTTTTCTATTTCTATAAAAACAAGCATGAGACACCATCAAGCAAAGTTAGAAACGAAATCTATGGAGGGGCGATCACAAGAATGCACATATTTCAAGGTATTTTTGAGCAATAAAAACAGCTTTGATTAAGTAAATGCAAGATGGATACATTTAATTGTGGAATATTATAGACCGTCCCCATGAAAGTTACACCTTTAACAAGCATAAAACTATATCCATTTTAATTTACCACAAGTCCTATCTGATCAAGCCAGTAATTAATAAAAGAAACCATGAAAGTCTGTCATAAGGAACATGACACTGGCAAAGATGACAACATGAAGATGCTGCCAAGTTGTTATCAAAAGCTCGTACGATTATTTTCCGTGAGGTTTTCCTGTCCGGATGTTATGAATGTATCCGCGCTTGGTGGCGGGTGATAAACGGTGTCGCTTAAACTCGGCTGATGTCATAAAGTAGCTCCAGGTCCGACTTCCCTTTCGGAGTAGAGCGCGATGCACCTTCGGTCCAGGAAGCAAAACACAAATGACTATCCTGTGTTCATAACTTTCTTCTGAGCAATTTCATCCATCATTGATAGCGCTGTCCCCTTCGTTTTTACATGCATACGGTTGACACTTTATCCCCTTTCTGGACGGCAAGAATTTGGAATTTATTTGTGTTGGCGAGCTCAAATGCTTCCTATGCAATAATGTATTCCATGGCATTAAATTATCAGGTCTCCAGCCTTTGTTTGTTTTCGTAGCGTATCTAGACTTCACTTGGCGATTGGGCGCTTGGTGTTAGATTTCCGCCCGTGTAAAGAAAAGCTGCGAAAGGAATGCATACCTTCATCTGATCTGTTGGAGGAGTCGGTGGATACGAGTGGGGTGAAGAGGGACATTACCGGAGCAAATTGTTTTTTAACATCGCTCGTATTGCTGTGGAGAGTTGATGGATTTGAAGCTATTGTTTGACCACTTGAAATGCCTAAAGGGGTTAGCGGTGTGTGTCCGAAGTGTCGCTGAAGAGGCCTTAATCGGACGTAAGGAGTTTGTAGTTCAGTTTCGGTTCGATTCTCGCTCGCAAATAGTAGTTAGTGCTATTGTGTCGTAGAGCAAGACTCCTTTTCCTCCATCTTGTATCTGGATTTTTACATGTGAGTGCAAATAGGTGAAAGGTTCTAATGTTCTCTGAGTTTGGACTTTGGAGGTAGAAAATTTCAATACTCCAATGGCCAATGCCAATTTCCCAACCAGCTCTGTGACATTTTATTCCAGTATTAAATCAAATATGAAGTTGTGTTCCAAATTTAACAACTGGATAGATATCAGCACCTTTACTAAGAATTACTGCATACCAGATACTTTATTTCTTGTAGTAGACTTACCATCTATTCTTACCTATGCTAAGGTATCTGAAATATCAGTCTTCTTGATAATAATCCTTTGAAAAAATTAATATTTCAAGGAATAAACTGTTGAAAATAGTTAAGAACAGACATCTTCTAAGGCAATGATAAAAGTTTAGCTCTATCAGCTGAATAATGGCATGTTTTGAAACCTTTGACATTGAAGTATTAGTAGATCATTCAATCGATCTATGTAGTACTGTGTAATTGTCCACTTAAATGTTACTGCTCAGTTTTATGTATTGATCCAAAAAGGTGCATTCTATCTCCTTTTCTTTGAATTACTTTTTGTCCTCTATAGACAGCAGTCAAAACATACAAAACTGAAACCGAAAAAAGTACTTGTATTGTTAATCACAAGTGTATTAATGTGTATATCGTCTTTACATACATACGTCTTTCTCTCCCAGGCGAGTGAGGCAGTGAGATTTAGCTGGACGAGGTTTCCCCATTGTTCTGCTCCATAGTGGTCACTTATGGACAGCAGCACTCATTCCCTGGTGTTTCCTGTCCAGACTCTCTCCTCTGCTCTTATCGCGAGCAGAGAGAGGGAGGAGAGTCAAGAGCCTGAAGAGGGGCTTTCCTGTGTGCACTTAACCAACCACCAACCCCCGAGATGAACCAACCCCGCGCTTCATACACATTACTTGGTAGTTTTATTTCAAAGTTAAAGTAAGGTTCTTGTTTAAAATGCGCGTTCCGCTGTTTGGGGCACGACCCGATGCAAGATGGTGGTCGCAGATAAGATAAGAATGTGGCGGCCGCTTGCTCCAAATGCGAAAAGAGGAAATAGTGATGCGATGGGATTTGCAGTTCGCCTTCTCACTGGCCAGACGAGAAGCTATTTTAACAGTATGGATCTATAGTTTAGCATTGTTACCATCCTAAAATGCCAAACTCAACTCAATTTTTGACCCAACGGAAGCAGTTTCATCAATGACACTATGCAGTTTTAATCTAATTCTCATAAAGACTTGATTTTGTCCAATATATGTGACTTATATCCATACATGCTCAAATAAATATGTATTTTCAACTTACTGAGTAGTTTCTAACTTTTCAAACTTTTGACAACCCTATTTCAGACTAATATAGCTAGATATAAATAATACATTTAAACATCCATGAGCCTTAATGTTGTAGCTAGAACATGACATGATATTTCTCATAGTATTTAGCTTGTCATTTGCAGAACCAACATCACGATAAAACTACAAACCTTAAAATTTCACATACCTGCCTGATTGTAAAAACCAAAATGCGCAGCGGAAACCCTGGAAACTGAATTAGTTTTATTATGTTAACTTACACTGACCCTTCCAGATCACAGGTCTAAAATATCCTGCATTTTATTGCCGAGCATGTCTTCTTGAGGTAGGCCATATATCATCGGTGAACCTTGTCAAAACAGGCCCCCGGCTCCATGGAGTTCAGTCATGTTCTCTGCTGCAGTGCTGAAGACAGGGTATGTGGATAGTCCAGTGTACCAGAACATTCAAACAGAAGCTGGTATATCGTGCACTGGAGTAACTACGTACATAGGACTCCTTTGATTTTGCCTTTATGTAGAGAGAATGAATGCAACTTACTGAAATGCTTAATATTAATAAAAATGAACACTGTGTTATATGAGCAGCACTAGTAGAACGTAGTATTAGCAGGTGCAGTAGTAGTAGTAGTACGCTTTGTAGCAACAGCGTAAGTGGTTCTAGCTATGAAATAAAAGTAGTTGCTGCAAGTCAAAGTAGTAGTACGAGTAGAAGTCAGCTACTATGGTTGTAGTTTCATCAGCAATTAAAGCAGCAGCAGTAAGTACAGTATAGTAGTAAAAACAGGAGATAAGGTGAGTGCTTGAGTGTGAAGGATGTAGGACACAGATGTTCTTCAAGGATGAGGAAACTTATGGAGGAACAGAGATTCATCTTAGCACATACTGATGCAGAAATGTGAACGGTAATGGATTTTATTTTTTGTTTGGTATCTTGGTATGTGCAAAACTACAGCAAAAAAAGTGTACAGTGCAAAAAACAGCTTGATTTCTTATGTAAAAGTACAGATGCCGGAGCAAAAAAAGAGTAAAAAGTGCAAAGAATAAAGCTTCAATCGTCGTGATTTGATAAAGATTTGTCTCGAATTTTGTTTTTTTACTACTTTTACTTGGTTACATTCCACCTCTGCTTATAAGAGCCAGTATTTTAGCATCATTACCAACTAACTGTCGCTCCATTACATATTATCTTTCACCTCGGGCTGCTTAACTTATCACTATAACCACTAACAGGAGCCGGACGGGTACAGTTTCACCGCGTCACCTCCGCTCGGACCCGTGACCCCTCCGTCCCGCATTTGTCTGACCCCGAACAACTACCGCCCCTCTCACGGCAACCGCCAGTCAATTATTGAGCAAGTTCAGCGGCGCATACCGGGTCAAATGCCTTCTCTCTCCCGAGGTCAAATCAAGTGTGCACCCATCACGTTTGCAGATTGATGGGCGCAACTCAATTAGGCCGTAGTTACACCAGGTGGCCATACTACTTTGTTTATAACTTCCAATTGCCGCGAGCTAGCCGTGCACTTTCAAGTAGCTCCGATGCCCGGCTGTTATAAGCATGGAGTAAACAAAACATTAGCTCATCATAAATCACATGTTGTCTGGAGTAAGTAAGCTAGCGAACCAGCCGGGGCTCCTTGTGCTCGCTAAGGTCCCAAAGTGTAAGGTCGTTATTTAAATTGCAGGTCAATTAAGATAAGGTTAAATGACTTTCTCTACGCGAGCTTTTGAAGTCGGGGGAATTTTTGGAGCTCCTGCAAAATGGAGCGAGAGGACACAATCACATCTTGGTGCTTTGATGTGCCAGGATTGATGTTCAAGTATTTCTAGGCAATACTAAGCTGCGTTTTGTTAGCCGCACAACAAAGAAGATTCGATTCTTTGGTAGGGTTGCACTGATCTGTCGCTGGTATTGGATATCGCCAATATTACCAATACTGCCAATACTGAAAATACTGAAAAATTTGTTGGATCGGACATCGGCTGCTAAAAATCGCTCCAGTCGATATCCTGGTTGGACTTATGAACTGCTGTAAAACTATTTCCTGGTTGTAGTCGTCCAGAAACACTAATAATTCTAGTCCTGTAGATACCTGTGAGATAAATAACAACTACATAACACATTTGGATCAGTTTAGTCTAATTTTATTTTTGTTTTAAGGAAATAAATGCTGTTTTCAGTTTTCAGTCTCCGCGCTTGTATCAGCTGATATTAAGTACTGGCAGATACTTAAAGCTTTAGTATCGGAATCGGTATCGGAACTGAAAAGTTGGATTGGTCCATCCTTATCCTTGACATAGAGGCCTCAGATATAAAATGTGTTATTTTTATTCAAGTTGAATTATTCCATTATAAGGACATCAAATACAGTATACAGTGAGATCACTTCCTACACTCATTACTTCATTTTGGAATATTCATTGTGCACTTGGCATATACATAATTTGCTTCAACTTATATTTTTTTAAACATTTTATTTTATTTTTGCACACTTTTTCCCTGAGAGGTATCTTGTCTTAAAATATCAAGGCTCCCAATGACAAAACTGTAAATCTTCACACCTTAAAACACTAGTCCTATAGAAATTAGATCAAAACAGATTTCCAGTTCACCCATTGGAGCTGCTATTCTGAACCTTTGACACTTTTAACCAACAATTACACATGTATTCAAAGTCATTCGTGTGCAGTGTCTTGCTCAAAGGCACTAAAACGGGACCACCTAGCTCCGTTAAAGGTCTCATATTACACAAATAGAGCCTTTAGCCGTGTTATAATACCGTTATCTCTTCAAAAACATATCTGGAGTTGTGTTTTGTTTCATTCACGCATATTTGAGTAAACTGTTTATTAGTCTGTCTGCACCTCCAAAGCTCAAAATCCTCCGCTCCACCTTCCGATGACATGAGTCAGTCGTTTTCAAGTTAACGGCTCCTTTTACCTTCAGTTCAGTAGAGATCAGCAAATCCACGTCTTAACTCATCCAACTGTTTCTAGTGAAGGTGTATGGAGTTTAAAAACATAGTGGAGCACTTCCTGTATTACCACATGACATCACAATGTGGAGAGAAGAACCTAAATATGGAAGATTTGTGTATTAAACATGGGTGAATGAAAGAAAACACAACTCCGGGAATGTTTTTGGTAAGAAAACAATATTATAACACGGAACAGAAAATAGAGTAATATGAACCCTCTAAACAGTTATCGTAAACCCAAAGCAACAAAATAAATTCTCCCATTCTCTTTTCCTTTTCTGTAACTAATTTAACAGGTTAATCATCGCCCCATTGTTCCTGCGCGTCTTTTGTCCGTAGGTTCACGTCGGCGGAGAGCTGTAAACACATGAGACTTCAGACTTCAGAGGCCTTCAGTGGGATGTTTACACGAGAGCAGATGGAGCTGATAGGAGCTGGTGCTGTGTGCGGAGCGGCCACTGTGGATCTCCTCCATCAAACGCACACAAACACACACACACACGGACACGCAGAGACACACACACGGGGATCTAGATACGACCGGCCGCACACCTGCACCGCTACAATACAATAGAGCCATGTTTTTCCCATGTTTTTTGCGCACTTTTACTGCCTCACCAGCCTGTTCCTTTTAGATTCTCTCCAAATCCAGAATAGACCAGAACCCGACAATACCCTAGATGGTGAAAAGTATATATTGAGGTCACTTGGTCTGGCGTATTATATTATATTACTTTCTTTTCAGCGACTACACATGGAAATGACTTGAGAGCTAAAGTCTTACAAAGCAGCTCTTCACTGTTTGTTTGATTAATGCTCCTGTACATGAGCTCTGGAAAATAAACTAGATAAACCACCTGGGATCAGTGATAGTTTGGTGCTTCGATTGTTGATTTTGCACAAAAAAAAAATAAAAAAGTGAAGCAGCCATGTTTGTTTTTGAGACAAACAGAGGATGCATCTCTCTGGTTGGTTAATCCAGCTGCCAATCCCTTAGAAATCCTGCAGCTCCAGATCTTCTTTGTAAAGTTTCGGTAACACTTTTACTGTGAAAAAGACCATCCACAAAAGTGTGCAAACAAAAAAGAAACAAAAAAACCCTATATAATAATCTCTGGGTCTGGTACAAGGGATTTTGCAATAGGCTAGAGGGCATTTTTTGGATCTTTTCTGGTTCCATTTGTTACACTCCAGTTATTACATTAAACTTATAGAGCAAATCTCAGTTTTTCTCTCCACTTTTCTTAAGGCACATCTGTGTATCCCACAAGGCCAGTGAAGAATGCTTTGATAATTTTTTCTCATTAAAATTGCGCAGTTCAAAGCGAAAATTGCACGATCAATTATTATAATATATTCCTTTTAATTTCGAAAAGTATCTGTATAATGAACATCACCAAATGAAAGAGTAACTGTACCAGAACAGAGCTGCTCAAATGTTCAGAATGTGTATTTTCGGTGCACATATTTAGTTACTTCCTCACGCCGCACAAGGCACACTAGTGTTTTATTCACTTTTTCAAGCACATCATTTATTTTTTATTTGAGCTTCATTAGGGACTCGAGTACAGACGCATGATCCATAGCTACGATAATACTATAATAAAATATGTCTAATTTGTTTCCTTATAAGATAGTAGCTTGAAGGATGTTAATGGCCACCGTCGTATCTCCAGGTGAAATGGGGGTCACTGAGAGATAACGGCTGCACCACTGCAACAGCATTACTCTAAAACACGAACTATGGATTAGGAAATGGTGCATATACACTTTAATATTCAAATTAAACTTGAATGATGCTGCATTTTGTTTTGAATTGTTAATTTATGGCAACTGTGCTAACGTTGCAACTTAATGAAGCCCAGGAAAACTATAATAACGCTGTGTTTTATTTGAGTTCAGACATATAATCTACTTTTGCATTAAATTTTAAATGCATACATGCTTTTATTTATTCCCTGCAGGCAAGATACAGGTAATATCTTTAAAGATTTGTACTACTTAAAAAAAAAAAAAGGGGGGGATTGAGTGTTTATTTATGCTGCACTGTAAAACCTGGCCTTGACAGTGTGATCCAGCGAAGCGTGAACGGGGAGAAAGAAAGAGTTAAGTGAGTGAAGAGTAAACAAAAGAGCGTCAGGAGGAAAGGGCTTCCCTCTCCACAGGTCAGAGGTCACGCGGTCCTCTGACAGGCCGGGACAGCGGACATCGGAGACACATTTCAGAATGCAGCACTCCCGGTGTTTGGGGGCTCATTTGTCAAATCTGTCTCACACTTTGGTCTGGAGTGTGCCACTATTCTCAGTTCTAACTTCACACTTAGTTTTACTGTACTTTTTTTTTTCCCGCTTTGTAATGGTCACAAATAAAGAAATCCAAGTTTTAGTTTTGGAAATTCCACCACAGTTTATGTTACTAGTGTGGTTACATTTTTAAAACTTTCTTTTACAATCTTTCTATAAAAATAATCTTTACTTAAACTGTTATGTCATCATTATTGCTTTTGTTTGGTTGTTCAAACATGGAATTTCTTTGGCAAAGCTCTTGAATCACACACAAGTTTGCACTCACACTTTTGTTTGGTTCTGGTCTGGTCCTGGTTTGAACCCAGCTTGGTCCTACTGTAGACTAGGTGCGGCTACTGGTGTAGTCCTGGTCTAGATCTGCTTTAGTTCCAGGCTTAGTCCCTTGCGAATGTGCTGGTGTGAAGACAGCCTAAATAAACTTCTAAGCAGTTTCTAAACATGTCTGTCAGACTATTACATTTATTTTCAAAAAGACAACATCAGAATATAACAATTTCCAAGATATAGTTAAAGGTCCCAAGTTTTTCTTTTTTTTCTCCTTCATTTATGTAGAGATCTGAAGTTATTCTAGTGAAGGTTATTTAAAAACACAGTGGAGCACTTCCTGTATCACCACACGACATCAACAGAACACGGTGTTTTCTGTATGTGAGAAGATCGCCTAAATATGCAGAGTTTGTGTGTTTAACATGTGTAAATGTAACAAAGCACAACTCCACGGAGCTTTTTGATGAAGAAACAACATTATAACACATTATACAGTAGATTATATACAGTAGATTAATAAATACTGTAATATTGGACCCAAATCCTATCAGTTTTAAACCACTTCTAGACCCACAGATGGAAAAGACAATACTGCATTACCCTTTGCTTATAGTACACAGCTTAGTGATCAGTAAAGATGAGTTATAAGTACCACTGCGTTGTCTCCACACAAATTATTTCAGACTTGCACTTCCTTTGAAACCGTAAAACATAACAGTCGTTAACAGTCGAACTTTAAATCATTTTTATTTTTAGGCTCCTCTCATTTTGCTTAAAGGCTTTTCACTCCAGCCTCTTCCTAATCCAGCCTGTTATTATGTAGCGTGTATATGTGGCTATAATTTTAATTTAATTTAAGATTATGTTCACGTCGTTATCAGAGTAACGTGGTGACAAATATTCAAAATACAAAACTAAAAAAATCCCAAATATACTAGATACTTTTTATTTTATATATTTTTCATTTTTTATTAAAACACAGATCTTCTTTTTTTTTTTTTTTTTTTTTCTTTTTATCA
>KN510176.1:25019-46890 GCA_000787155.1 Scartelaos histophorus
AACCAAAAATGTGAAAAAACTGTAAAAAAAAAAAAAAGAAATGTATAGATTTTTTTCACCCGTTGATATATTTGCTAGTTGTATTTGTCTATATATATATATTTTATCAATTTATTCATTCAAAATTTAAACTCAAATTTAGTGACTTATTTGTTAATGTTGATCACTAGTACATACTTTTCGCCTTTCCCGATATTATTTAAAACCTTAACAATAAAATCTTACAACATAACTGTTCTTAAACTCTTTCGTAATAAATACTTGTATAAACCTGTATTTGGAATTTTGTTTTTCCACTAAGTTGTTGTTGTTTTCTCATCTGATTCTATCTACAATACATATTATGACCTATTTTACTGCACTGCTCCCTACCTCCCATTACAATCTGTGCATCTTTTGAGCCCATTGCTTGTAGATTTATCACCCACCATGTTCCGCTGTGTTCAGACTGGTTGTGCAGACTGTCACATGAAGGCGTGGGGCTGTGGTCACCCTTTGGTCCGGCACAAAGGGAGCTCTCCATGTTGAAGTTACGGTCCCCGTCATGTCTCGGCTGATGCCAGCAGACAGCGTTTACAGCACAGGTCATTTATCACTGTCCCAGCGGCTCCCAGTGACAGTAACAGGAGAAGGGACAGGAGACTCTGCCGGGGTCACTGCTGCTGATGTCTTCACTGTAAAGTACTGCATATATATATGTGTGTATATGGGGGTGAGGTGTACAAAGACATGTGTAATAGGATCACTTAGCTTCTGTGGTGGGAGGAGTACTTTATTTTGTTACTTAAGTACAACTGCAGATACCAAAGCAAATCAATGTATAAATACTCAAGTAAAAGTAAAAATATCACATGAAAACATTAACTAAACGTATTGAAGTACGTGTTTCCAAATGTACTGTAAGAGTAAAAAGTAAAAATATTTTGCTCAGATTTTAAGATCTAATAAAGCTGCAAATGTAGTGATTTGGATCAAGATTTGCGCTGAATTTTGTTCAACTGAAATGATTGATCTTTTTTTCTAGCTGTTTTTATTTGTATATTTTTGTTTGCTCGAACTACTGCTGACAATAAAACCCTCAGACTTTTCAGCAGGTCTCAAACATCATTAATCATAAAATTAAATAAAAAAAAAACCTTTTCAATTTCAGTCCTGTTCAAATATTTCGGTGGGGTAGAAAATGCAGATATAATCTCTCAAACCTAGTGAAGTAAAAAGTAGTAAAGTGCAGTACTTTAATATTTTGACTTCATTACATTCCACCACCATTAGTCGGCATTAGAGCTGCACATTTTTTCTTACAAGTATTTGTGCCATTGTGTTTAGATGTGCGATGTGTGTGTAAAAAGGCTTTTGTTCAGAGTGCACATTATAAACTACTTCAGGAATAGATTAACTAATACATGTATTTCAGTTTAATGTTTATTAGAGGTATAACTACAGGTACCAGATTTTTTCATGGTTATTTAGTACTTTCCAGAGGATAATATTTTATCGAAATAATTACAGTTTTGCGATTTTATAATTTTGATATGATTAATTGTGCAGCCCTAATGCTTATTTAAGTCTAATTTGCAACTTTCTTCAATTTCATTCATGTAAAATCTTCCAGTTTGTTTTAAATATGTAGTGATCTATGTGGCTATAATGGAGGTCTGCTTTAATGGTAGCTTAAGTTTAAATGACAACCAGAGAAAAGTGGTGACAAAAACTCCAAATTATAATGTAGAAATATATTTGATCCAACCTTTGAAAGTTATGAAAACACTGGAGCATGTAACCCATTTTTAAAGCTTTTACAAGCTCATTATTGTAAAGTCTTCCACTTAAAATTTTATGGGTAACGTCAAAGTGGTCAGTATAAAAATATATTAACTGGGACATAATGATATTATCAGTGTATTTCATTTAAAACATGTTATTGTAATATTAATATATGATATTTCAAAATTACAGTCTCGTTGATTTTTTAACAATTAAAATGAAAATATATTTGTGTGCTTTGAATTTTATATATTGTATTTTTTTATCCATTTATTTTTAGCAGATGTAACCATATAATCTCTTTTACAGTAAAAGCCGACTGGATAACTGTAACTGATATGCAAGATCTTTTGTATTGCAGTGTTTCAGGTTACATCATATTATATAATTGCACCACATGAATAATAATAAAATGTAATTATAATAACAGGCCTCACCACTATTCAGTTCAACATTTGTGCCCTTTTCAATCATGTCAAATGCAGGAATACAACACTTTTTCATCAGAGACATATACAGCAGACATTTTGCCTGTGTGTAAGTGAGTGTGCTGCAGATACTGGAGCGTATAAAAGCCTCTTCTTATGAGAGTGAGAGAGACAGACGCCTGTGGACAACTGCAGTGGCTCAGATAGCAGGAGCCACTGGTCAGCTGCTTTCATCTGACCCTTTTCATGTGTCAGGCTGCTCCTCTCACCTCTGTCCTCTCCCATATACTCTGCTTTTACAGCCAATAGAACGTGTTTACATGCTGAGTGAAATTATTTCCAATTGTAAAACACTGGTGGAGTTGCCTGTTGGACATTTTAAGGTGACTAGCAGAGTGGCACCAGCATTCAATAGAATCTATGCCAAGCACATTTTACCCTTATTTTATAAGGTCAAAGATATCAAATATATTGATCCTTTTAAATTAGACTGGGACATGTTGGAACACATGTATTTTATTCACAATAAATGTGCATCTATTATAGAAAAAAAACAAATATACAAAAAAACATCAAATACAATAAGTCTGTGTTTTAAATATCAATATTTCATCAATGTCATGAGAAGGCTGAACCTGGACTTTGACTTGAGAGTCAAGTTGTATTTTATCAATTTCACAATACATTTCTAAGCACCAGATGTAATTTTATCTACTTGAATGTTCAACACAGCCGAGCTTTCTTCTTCTGGGCATTTTTGGGGAAAAACTATAAAGTCCTTGAAAACGCAGCCTCCAAAATACATTCATAAAAGTAAGCCCTGGTGGAGAATAAACGCAGTGTATGGATCCACATTTAGTAACCGCAGGCCCCGCTCCAGAAGGGCGCGCTCTGTGTGCGGCACAGAGGCGGCACTGTTCAGGTGCCGGGGCCCCGGGGGTCCTTCAGGGCGGAGGGTTACGCACAGGGCGATGCGCGTGTGTACAGAGCCGCATTATCTCACTGCCCATATCCACTAGATCCTCTTTAACGTGCATCATATCATCGTATTTTGGGCTTGTGAATTGATTCATGCAATAGAAGCATTTGTGCAGAGCAGACGAGTGCTGGACCTCCGGGTTGTCCTGTCCAACACAACCTACGCACGTCTTTACGTCTATTGCTTGTTAATTAGAAACACCTGGCTCTAAAAGCCGCAGTCTCGCGCGATCACCGAGCGGGGCACGAGCGCACACAGGTGCACGCGGACACCAGAGGCTCGTGGAGTGCGCCAAACACTTTTAACGTGAGCGTGGGACGGTTATGTTTACGAGGAAGAAGGAATACGGCCTTTAATGGCGGATGTACGGCCGATAGTGATGGGATACAGCCATCTTTTAATGATGTCAGAATGAATGAATTACAAATATAACGCATTAGACATTATACCATGTGTAATGCTTTATGAAATAATAAATAAACAAGTAAAACACAAAAGACTGTTTTTTACTTCTAATGTATGGAGAGAATGCACATTAATTATAGGCCAGTTGTGTACATTGCGTAATAACGCACAACCTCCGTCTACTTAAGCGTGAAAACCTAAAGTACGGCCTACAAATATTTAATTGATAAATAAAGCACAATGTTGTGTATTGTGTACCTATGGCGTACAAATGGCTGTGAGTGCGCAGCAGGCCTGTTGCCCTGATTTATGGCTCTGCGTAAAGCCTCCTGTTGGTGCGCATTTGGAGTAAATGAGCGTAATCTGAAGGTAACTGTAACCGCTCCGTGTTGTGTTAACTGTTGTTATGTTGTGAATTGTTTCGCTTGAACTTTGACCTGACCTCTTCATTCTACACTCACAGTCCATTTATGGGGTTTGAGACGAGTCTTCCATATGAACACGGTCAAGTGAATGAGGATTGGCGGAGATTAAGACGCAACAAACGATTTTGAAAATTATTTAAAAACACAATTAAGCTATTGCGATATATGTATTTATTATAAGATTGTGCCATTTATTCAGGCCCTACGTATTCTTTTTTTTTTCTAACTAAACTATATTAGATTTAAAAGTAATAATAACTAAAAGTATTAAAAGTATTTATTTAATATAGAAAACAATTTTGAATTCTGGTTAAACATTAATAAAATAAAATAAAATAAAATAATGAATCATCCTACTGCTACATTACTGTTTTATTCACTGCTAGGCCTGTGCGTAGCAACTCTTGTGGTTGGCGTTCATCCCAGTGCACAATAAATCAAATGTTCCAAAGTAAATTGATAGTAACAGCTCACTGAGATTATTTCGAGCGCCCTCAGAAGAAAGGACATCACTTTAAAAAAAAAATCCTATTAATTGTTTTGGACAGAGTTTAATTTGAATGAGGAACTTGCTCGTCACAACAACATCGCACATTCCAAACTAAATTATTATAAATCTATTGTTTTGTATTATCCATAACTGTACTGTCCTCCCAGAGAGAATAGCGCGTCCTGTTGTAATATTGGCCGACATCCTCCCTCCTGACCCCGGGTCCCTCTCTCTCGCTGCCTCGCTCTTTCCGTGTCTCTTGAGGAACGCTGGGAGCCGTGTGATTGCGTTTTATTCCTTCCTGCTTTGACTCTATTCTGTGGCAGCGCCATCAATCTCGGGCCTAACACGACATTTGTTTATGAGCCGGGCGCGCGTAATGGCAAGGCATTCATAATGGCTCTATATTATGGGACCAGATCACAGTCGAGATAGTTTTGGGAATGCTTATAGAGAATACAAGTGTTTGTAGTTTTTTAACATTTAGAAAATCATGAATATTTAGATTCGATTGATGATAACGAAACAATAAATTATATCTAATAAACGCGTTTGTTTAATTTGAAGTATGTTTATAAAAAATCACTAAAATATCCTGCTGCAATGGAAAGGTGGTCACGGCGCCATACATACAACCTTCCCTGTGATTAAATAAACAATTAAATTCAAAGTAATAAATGTGTTTTCGTGTTTATCAGTGCGCACTTCACATATTAACATGGAATATTTTAAAAAGGAGAATAATGTGAACTTATTATGACCGTGGCTATGGTTACGCTTTTACGCACAGGCTAAATGAATATATAACTGCTTTGGGATGCAAATAGGCTACTGATATTTCTTGTGTGTGTTTTTGTAGAATCAGCTGTTGAGAGATTGTTCCTGGAGGATATTGATAAATGTTCTCCAAGATAATAAAAATAGGGCAAAAAAAGTAATAATACTGACAAGTGGAACGACCTCCATTACCTATCAAAACATAATAGGGACCAGTGTAGCTGTCTTCACTGCCGATGGGTCATACACAGGTGAGGAGAGAGAAAGGCGAGCAAACTCAGGCCCTGCGTAAAGTTAGTAAAGCCGTGCGTAATTCCCATAACATTTTAACGCAGTGCAGTGCAATAAATTGTGTACTCAACAAACTACATTTATGGTTTTACGCAACAAAATGGCGTGTAAATATTTCAAACATTGTGTAACAAAACCCTGATTTGTAAAATATTATTCATACAGATTTGTGGCTCACTATAAATTCAACTCTAAAGTAAGTGACACACGTGCCAATTCAGTTTAAAACGCATTTTTAAATAATGATATGATTTTAAAACAAAGAGGCGTGAATTTAGCTCACATACAATGACAATTTATTTAAACAAACAAAACAAATCCTTCAAAAATACTTACTAACAAGAAGATTCTTTGAAATAGTATGGCAATATACACGTTCCATTTGTACTTATTTTTATAATGGCACAATAATTCTGGACAATTCAGTTTGGAAACACTTTCTTCGGTGTTTGGTCCTTATAATATCCGGCTACACTTAAATAAATTACTATATGCAATTTACACGTCCATGAAAACTGGCATAGGTAAAAAGTCACAAAAGAGAGACTTACGTGTTCATTTGACAAACCAACATCAAGTGAATTCTGTCTCTAGTCCATACGCTGTGGGATTTTTAACGTCAAAAGTTCAGTTCACGTTGGCACTGCTTTGGTCAGAACTTGCTACAGTCGTACACAAACGCCCCGGATGCCCTGTAGATGGACTGACTCGGTGGGAACGACATTTGACAACTGTTATTCCCGTTCACCGGCGAATTATTCAAGCCAATCCTTTGCGACTCGAACATCTCTCTGACGGAGTGAAAATTCTGCTGCTGGCTCGGATACGCGGCCCCCAGATGCCCAAGATCCCCCGCTTGGTTCAGGTACCATGACGCCAGCCTGCCCTGATGATGATGGCCCTCGTTTGTCGAATTCAAATTACCGTGTGACAGTGAACTCGCCGTGGTCGTGACTGCGTAATCTGGCAACGTTTCATCCACCGTACTGGGCGCCAAATGGCTAGACCTGTCCCCTGCGTACAGGCTCATGGCTTGCATGTTGCAATGATACGTAGCGTTGGAGGTAGAGGAGTTCTGGCTGCACTGGGAACTGTACACGGACGTTTGGGTGGGGGAATAGTTTAAAGACAGAGACGGGGTTCTTGAGGAGGCCACCAGATCCGGCTGCGCGTGAGGCGAGCCCCGTAGAGACGTCATGATGTTGTCCACGCTGAAACCCTGCGTCGAGGCCTGTACGTGGTGCTGCTGGTTTTGGTGCGGGTGGTGCTCCGGAGTGACCACGCCGATGGAGCGACTGGACTGCAAGCTGTGTGGGCTCCCGCTGGACATGCTGCTGCTGCTGTCCGGGCTTTCGATTTTGGGCACCGGGTTTAGCGACGGAGACTCGGCCTGCGGAGGCGTCATCGCTCCGTTCTCAGTCTTTATGTCCTGGATGCGCACCGGCTGCTCCTGGTCTCGGCCTTGCTGCTGGGACTGGGGCTGCCTCGTCGGGGTTTGTACCTCCTTCTGCAAGCGCTCCTCTTTTTCCTTCAGCGCGTCCTTCTTTTTAAAACGACGTCTCCGTCTCAAAAAGCTGCCATTCTCAAACATATTGTACGAGTCCGGGTCTAGTGTCCAGTAGCTCCCCTTGCCGGGTTTCTTATCATCACGGGGGACCTTGACAAAGCATTCATTGAGCGACAGGTTGTGTCTGATGCTATTCTGCCACCCCTGCTTGTTATCGCGATAAAATGGGAACCTTTCCATGATGAACTGATATATCCCATTCAGGGTCACCTTCTTGTCCGGCGAGTTCTGGATGGCCATCGTGATGAGGGCGATGTAGCTGTAAGGAGGCTTCACCATGTCCTTCGGCTGGGGCTGCGGGGTGTACGGTCCATAGGCGCGCGCCATGCCACCCGGGTACTGCTCGTGAGCCGCGTGAGAGTACATGTTCATAGCGGAAGGCATCCCCGTGTAGCCTCCTCCTGCCGCAGCCGCTCGGTAGTAGCTGGGGTCACCGCTGATGTACGGCACGACCCCTAAAGAGTTGGGGCTGGAGACAGAATAGCGCGCCTGCATGTCTTCTGCGTAGTATTAAAAAAAAATAAAATAAAAGAGTCCAAATTTCAGTCGAATAAGTACAAATCGCGTAAGAGTGCTGTATTTTAAGCAGTCCCCATCTCGCTCTCCTCTGCCACGCTCTGAAAATCCTTCTGAACTTTGGAGCGTACGCGCGCACACACAACTTTTTGCGCAGTTAAATTCTTTCCTCCTTTTTTTGCAAGCAGTGAAGTGAGCTCCTCCCTTAAAAGCAAAAAAGTCAGTGGAGAGGGCCAATGAGAGGGCAGGCCGGGCTGAGGGGAGCAAGATGCCGGCTTAGGAGAAGTGAGAGGAGGTGGTGTCAACTCCAGCCCACTGTGGACTTTTGACGTGACAGATCTATTCAAACAGGCATTATACTTGGAAGAAATAAACTACAAAACGATTGATCACATCTCTATATCACTACAAGTCAGCCTTTTGTCTTTAGAAAACTAGAAAACACGAATCTAATATTATTTTATTGTGGATAGAAACATTTGGGTCATGAAAGTCATATAAAGGCGCGTTTTTGTCAATGTTTAATTTATCTCCGAATTAACTTTATTTCTAATTTAAATTAATTTCAAATTTGATTCAGGCCGATATGTAGTATTCTGAAGTTATAGTCTATGTGTGTTTTAAAGTGGTAAAACTGTTAGAAACAGACCCACAGTTAAATTATTCTCTTTAATCTTAAAGCCACGGTCTGCATGACATTAGCCTATAGTCACTTGAGCGCACAGGCCATTTGGCGTCCTCCTGGCCGCTATGATTTACCAAACCAATTTACGCACTGGATCAAAGCGTCTTTTGCTCATTAGCAGTTAGCGGCGACATGTCATGTCATTACAACGTCAATAGTAACATTTTGGGCTCTAAAGGGCCCTTGGTGTGAAAGCTGCTCAAAACAAAACAGGCCATATGCCCCAAATGTCGCACTTAATTGTCAACCAAAACGTATGATCAAGAAAAAAAGACTTTAAACATAACGTTATTATATGTAACAAGTTCCCATCACATGCGTAAAATGCATTTCTCATTTCAGCGCCGGAGCGCCGTGCCCCTCCACAGGTGACGGTGCATGAAATCGCTTATAGTCACAGAGAGGCATAAGTTACAGTCCCAACACTGCGTAATCCCGTGCACGTCGTCTTAATGAAATGTGCGTGAGCTGCGTCGGTTTCTCCTTACACGGACCCAGGCGTGAACTCTGTCCCTCCCGGGCCCCTGGGCTGTTTACACTCCCCTCCACCCCCGTCACCTCCACCATGCTCGGGCCTTTCACTGCGCTGCCCCGCTGCCCACCCAGACCTCTGCAAGGGCCTCGTTACTGGTGCCATTCAGAGGCTGCCGTGGGCGCACGGAAAATGTAGTAACCACGACAGAAACTAAAAGCGCAAAAAAATTGCGGAATTGTTATTTTATTGCCTATTTGTTTAATTTTGAGTTTGTAATTTGTAAATCTGTGTACAATATTTTTAGGCTATTTCATAAATTTGGCTTTTCATTATTTAGCACAAATAATAACATTTATTTTAATAATCTGTAATAGGCCTATAGTTTAAAGTAATCAGTAGTTGTTTATAGTAGACTATTGTATGAGGGATCATTAACTTGTAAAACAAACGAGAGATGTAACCTGTGATTTTATGAAATATTAATAAAATTACATGCGTTAATGTAAAACAAATATTTGAAGTAACATGACCTTTGTCAGCAGCCACTGTGTGAGGGATAGGCCTGTGAACTTGAGTCTTATTGAGGTTAGTGTAATGGTGTCACGATGCCCCCATGTGGCTGAAAAATGAACAGCATTTACTGGCTTCTATGACAGTGAAAATGTGTATATTCCATAGTGGCCAGTTAGAGAGCTCTTAAATATTATACTAAGACTGTAGCATACTGTGATCACAAATGCGGATAAAGCTGTTCAATAGGTCTTCCTTATACCTGTACCATCTGTATCCTCCGCACACATGGAGGCCTATACTCCCTGTGAGAAGCGTCGCAAGACAGAAGGCGTTTTTATCTGAAAACCACTGCTGCCACCTTTTGGTTGACCACCATATAATATTTAATGTTTCTTTCTGCTCTTCAGGAGGACTAGAGTCAGAGAAGACCAGACTACGTCAGCGCGTAATTGTGGCTGGTATTTGACTTACATTATTCTGTGTAAGATATTTATAGGTACAACTGGTAGGTCTAGATCTAAAAGATGCACAGTCTAATAACTCAATACGGAGCAGGATGTAGATTACATGCACTCAAAAAGTTTATATTGTTTTGTTTTGCGCACAAGTAACACCTTCATTTGAATTTCCCCGGTTCTATGAAATGTTTCCCTGGAGGTGAGAAGATCTCTCCACACATCAAATCTTAAATTCATTAGCAGAAAATAAATGATGTAGCTAGTTAAGTGGCCAGTAGATGGCGCCAAAGATCTGTGCTGCTCCTTTGGTTTTCCATTGGTGAGCAGAAACAGCAGTCAGTCTTCCTTCCTTCCTTGACCCCACATTTTACTCCAGCACAATCTCTTATTCTCTCAAACGCTTATTCCTAATGATTAATTAAAAACACATTATTTTTAGGACTATTACATGGAGGAGGACGACTTTGTGTGTTACTATCCCACTATCTTATACACACCGGATTGCTCCATGGGTGATTTTACAATATTATATTACCAATTTTTCAGTACTTCGTGGTGAAGACTGTGTAACTGTTACACGGAATGTTAAATACTTTTATGATATCGATAACATTATTGTGCATATATCCATCCATCCATCTTCTCCCGCTTAATCCAGCTGGGTCGCGGATCAAACCTGCAACCTTCTTGCTGTGAGGCCTGAGTGTTGCCACTCAGCCACCGTGCCGCCTATTGTGCATATTTACATCTCAACAATAGAAAAGTGCACAGGCCCACTGGTTTTAAGCAGAAGAAACTCCAATGTACGCAGTATTGTTCAACATGTTTTTAATAATAACACAAAAATAAACTGAAGTGCTTATACATGATGCTTTTTTATTGTAAGTCCTTGGCTACACGAGGCACGGCTTGACGTCCTGGTACGTGCTCTGCGGGTGGAGGTGGCTGTGATGGACGTGCTGGGGGTAGTACAAGCCGCTGCTCGCGTTCGGGCTCAGGATCAGCTCCTTCCTGTCACACGTGGAGGTGGAATGGGAGGGATATCGGGACAGTCCCACTGAGACACAGTCAAATAATAAGAGTCATTTCATTGAACTCATTAAATCAGACTTCACAATAGTATTTTCATAACAATGATAATAAAAAAACAGAACGCTCGGAATCTCAATGAGACTTTCCTGGTGAAACCACTTTTAAATAAAAATGAATAAATATTATATACTTAATAACATTTTTGTCTGCTTGCATTGCTATAATCAAGTCTGAATATTGTGGACGAATCTTAATAAACAGTAAGTGTACTTTTAGCCTTTCCCCCAGTCGTTAAGTGAGTATTCTGCATTAATTATGTTTAAATCCTTTGTTTATATCCTGGACCTTTTTTCTGATTTGTCCACACACCATTATTATTATTATCACTTATTTCAGTTCATTTAAAAGACCCTCATGTGTTGTGCGTGAAACGAATTTTTATGCACAACACATTTTTACGCACACATTTTTAAAATTCAGTTTTAATCGTATTTTCTTACTGTTATTATTTAATCCGTTCAACAAAGGCGTTAGAAACTCAAACACGCTCTCTGTGCTTGTATTTACAGTATGTCATACCTGGAATGTCAGGCGCGTCTTGGGCGCTGTGATAACTTTGGTCCAGTGAATACGTCACGGCATTGTGCTGCGTAGATGCTGCTTGGGGCTGTTTGATGTATGACGAGACGCCAGGTGACGTCCAATGCGTGGATGCATTAGAGTAGAGCGAATCTCCTCGGAGATCCGGGCTGTAGTCTGCGCGACTACTGCCCACCTGACAGGCCGACAAGTATGACGAGTTAGTGACCGCGCTGAGACTGTCGTATCCACCTGGAGTTCCTATCAAGTCTAAATTATAGCCGCTGTGGCAGGTCACAGAGCCAGAGCTCGGGTGGAAATCAAAAGTCCCAGGATGCACAGATGCTCCAAAGCCCATCCCATTCATCACCCGGTACATGGGCCTCAGCGCCTGGCACTTTCTCCGGAAGCCCCGCGGTCTGCGTCTGAAGGAACCCTCCTCGAACATGAACTCACTGCTGGGATCTATGGTCCAGTAGTGCCCCTTCCCAGGTCTGCCCAGGCCTTTGGGCAGCTTTATAAAGCATTCATTCAAAGAGAGGTTGTGTCTCACGGAGTTCTTCCATCCCTGGTATGCGCCTCTGAAGAAAGAAAAGCGCGCCTGCAAAAACTGGTATATCTCACTCAAAGTGAGCCTTTTACTGGGTGAATTCTGGATCGCCATGACAATCAGAGCAATGTAAGAATATGGGGGCTTTTCAGGGCGCCTCAGTACAGACTTTTTACCTTTGGAGCCATCGTGCGCGCTGTTCATCACTGTGTGCGCGCTCAGAGGGGGAACAGAGCGCGCGGAGTTGTCCACCAGTTGATGCAGACTCTCACTGCTCGCCATGGTTCACCGCTACAATTTACAAATGTTAGTCCTCACAAGATGCACTTAATCCTGTTAAATTCTCCCCTCGTTCTGCCGGTGTCCATTCCTGGCAGAGATTGAAGAAATAGCTGAATGTGCCTCTCCATGTATCAGCTTCATGGAACAAATCCCTCCAAGAAATCTGAAGTAGCTGCCCCCTCCCCGTGGAGCGGGTCTGAATAGAAGCTGGAAGTGGAAGAGGACAAATCTCCTCCCACCAACCCTCACTTTTCCAAACAATTAGCAGAAGATCATTTGGAACAATAAACGTCAAGGAAATGGGCACAGACCTGAAAGTCTCCCTTTGTGCCCCGTGGTTTTGTGTAGGAATGATGTTGGCAAAATTGAGGCATTTGTTTGGGGACTGGTCAGACTCTGCCATGACAAGAAGCATGCTTTTTCCATCAAAACAGGCCCATAGTTTATACCACCCACCGCGCACAAGTGTCAGTTTACCTTGAGAAGTCTGGGTTACATCATAAAGCTCTATTTTGGCTTTGGCTCGGTGGAAATACAGTGGGTACAAAATAATGCCTAAATGTAGCCAGTAAAGTAGTCCTATGTGCACGGTGAATAAATGCACAATTAGACAACAAGTAAAATCTGTAATACAATTAAGATGTTGACATAAAGGTCTATATTATGTGTTGTGCATTGTGCGGAAAACACGTCAAAATCCACTTCATCTGTTTTATTTTCAGTTTTGGTTAAAAAATATATATATAATAAAATATTTGAATATGTGTTTTTAGTATTCATGTGTGGAGAGTGTGTCAACAGATACAAATATATTTTGTCTTTCTTTACTAAAGAAACAATGAAATGATTCTGTATTATCAACAAAGAATGAATTTAGCGGATTTCTCTCTTGGTGTCCTGGTGACCTCTAATTTGAGTGTTGGTTGTTAATGTTAACCCGGGTGTTAAGAAAAGAAAAAGGAAAAAATATCAAGACAATAACAAAGTAAAATAAAGTATAAAAATAAAGTCTTCTGAATGAAGAGAAAAAACTTAGACCTTGTAAGAATCAACAACAGCATCAAGAATTAAAATTCATTCATAAAACTGACTTCAAATGATGTTTATTTGACAGTCCCAAAACAAAAATATATATAATTTATTAAATAATTAACAATTACAATAACAAAGTTTGCTATAAAACAATGTGAAATACCAGCATGTGTAACATGTGCGGCTCATGGGCCTTTAAATCCAAAGCAACGACAATTCAGTTTTAGGTGTTTGACAGTCCTGTTCAAAAGAGTCTCATCTTCTCTGTTTTTGAATGGTGTGTCACATGACCCACGTCCGTGACGTAAGATAATGCGCCAGGTAAGTTCATGTGATGCGTAATGTGTCCAGGATGACGCCAGTGGTTGGAGGGATGGACCAGTGTCTCTGCTGAACGCGCGTCTCTTCTGAAGGGGGTGCTGAGGATGTTGTCTATTGTGAAAGAGCTGGAGAACTTTGCCCGAGGCTCAGACTTCATTACGTGTCCGGAAAAGTCCTCATCCACAAGTCTACCTTTATTGAGACGTTTTCTTCTGCGTCTGAAGACACCGTCTGCGAACGTGTACTCGCTGTGAGGGTTCAGCATCCAGTAATTGTCCTTCCCCCACGGCCGTGACGGGTCACGGAGCACTTTGACGAAGCAGTCGTTCAGGGACAGATTATGCCTCACCGAGTTCTTCCATCCCGTGTAGCTGCCTCTGAAGAAGGGGAACTTGTCCATCAGGTAATCGTTAATCTCCGCTAACGTGAGCTGGCCGCTCGGGGAGTCGCGTATGGCCATAGCGATGAGCGCGATGTAGGAGAAGGGCGGTTTGCCTCTCCGTGCGTAAGGCTTGGGCGCACTGGTGGAGACTGGATTGACGGGTGATGGGCTTCGGGCTGCCCTGTCTCCATCTGACCCCAGCTCCTCGTCCGTTTTCAGACTAGAGTGACCTCCGCAAAGAACCTCCAACTTCATGTTTCCAACAAATCCCGTGCCGTAATGTTCCTTTGCGCACCTGCAGAAGTATACTCACCTGCTTTCACTTACGGTAGCGCCTTATATACCGCGCACCTTAGACCAGCCCCAAGTGGGAGAGGCCAAAACACTTCAAAAGACATATAGACACTTATGAAAAGGTTTCCATTGCGTGCGTAAAAAGGCTATAAAAAAAACCGCTGTAACTGTCTTGACGAGGTGCCATAAAGTGACATTTAGGAGAGTATTGTCAAAGAAACACCATGTAGGCTGTAAAAGTTCTGTTCAATTACTTACATGGGCTGGGAAAAAGTGAGATGAGCAGGCTGGAATTACAAGGGTCTAAAAACAATTACACATACAAGGAAAAATTTATTGAGAATTTAACACATACAATTACTATGCAGTACAAGTAATAATAATAATAATAATAATAATAATAATAATAATAATAATAATAATAATAATAATAATACATTTTATTTAAAAACCCCTTTCAGGACACCCAAATAGTACTATAATAAATAATTAGTATATTTTTAGTGTTATTAATATGATTAAGGGTAGCATGTTTATTTTTCTTCTCATATATAGAAATCAAAATCGGAAACACAACAAGAGGACTTTAAAATGCAAACAAAATGATGAACGAAAAAGGCCTTCTGAACTATTACATAAATCGGCTGAAGTAAAGAAAATGGATGAGACCATTGGCCAAACCAGATGAACTAAGATTACTTATCTCAGTGACATATTGCTGTTGTGTTATTGAGCAAGACACTTATGCTTACACCTTATATTACCTTACGCTTTATGAGTCCCATTGTGTATTAAGTTGAGGCGATTGTAGAGGGCGTGGGCTCACAATTGCACCCATATTCATGTCAATCAACTGTAGCTTTTGTTTAGTGACCACTGAACTAGAAACAAGATAAACACTTTTATTTTTGATTTATTTCCGTTTAAAGGGCTCATATAGTTTTTTGGATCTATTTTATAATGTTGTTTCCTCATCACAAACAGGCCTGGAGTTGTGTTTTGTTTCATTCACACATGTTTAACACACAAATCCTGCATATTTAAGCTGAATTCTTCTCTCAAACAGAAAACTGATGTCACCAGGTAATACAAAAAACGACTCCAGGTATGTTCATGAGTCCATTTTGCATAATATATAACCTTTAAATTCTTTATGATGTGAAAACACCTTTGCAAATATGGATGCACTTTGAATCTTTCACCCCGTTCGCCTTTTTACACTTTTTTTTTAACAATAATACGTTTAAAAGGTGTAACTTTGCACTACCCCTATTTAACTTTACGATTTCAGCCTGTGGATATTATGTAAACAGGGCAACAAGTCAATCAGCTCCCATTAATTTCACGTTTTTTTTATACGCCTTCCAAAGTTAACACAATAGTAGTTTTTACGACTCGACAATTACTAGTTTTTACTACGACATCAAACGCGCCACTGTGTCTTAAACTCTCTTTTTGAGGTCACATGGAAAAATCTATCACAGTGTCTTAGTCACAGTGTAAAACCTGTATTGACACTACGGCGCACACATTCCAAGCGGTTTACCTTTTGTTGACAGTCATATTAGTTGTTTTCGCGCACACAGGTTACTCATGTTTGCGCTGGTGTGACTGTTTTGATTGTGCAGTAATAATTTTGTTTGTTTAGCGCACACTCCCTCGCATTGACAGAGGCTATTTTGAAAGGTGGCATGTCAGAGGAGTGATCTCGTAAGCTGACCGCACAATGACACCCTGCACTTACCTTGTAGCAGCCTGAGAGGCAAACGTGTTGTTGGAATAATAGTAATCTACGAGGATTTAGCAGTGGAAGAGGAGATTAGGTGTTGGAAGAAACGCTGTGAGGCCGGTGTTCTAAATAAATGCAGCGGGATATCGTGTGTTGGTTGGTCGTTACTGATCTCAGCTCACAATAAGGATGTCTCGGGGTTGATTCGTGGTCACTCCTACGTCCCGTTCGAATGCAAAAGGGTCTGGAATTGGACGATAAACTGCATCAAACCTACATCCACACCAGAAAGAAGAGAAATCTCTCAAAAATCCTTCAGAACAAAATATATAACTTCTTTTACCTGATAAATAATTACTTTTTTTTCTCTTCTAAGTCTGTTTTGCCACAAACACACCATCAGTTTGGTTAGTCAGCCTGTTATGCCTGTCTGAAATCAGGGAGACAGGATATACTTCTAGACCCACATGTTTTCATATAGTTTTGTCTGTAGTATGTGGTTCTCACTGGTCAAGTAAGGTCACGGGGACTTTTTATGTGGCAGGTTTTGAGTTCTTGCTTCTCCTTTGATCTTGTCTCTAAACCAAATCTGATGGGATGATCGTCCAAATACTCCTGGTTAGAAATGAGCCTCAGAGGTGTGTGTTTGTGTGTAGATAAGTTGTTGAATGGGACATGAAGGGATGGGACTTTTGGAAATGTAAGCTCATAGATAATATCATCAAAAACACCACAGTTTTTATCATAACACAGAAATAGAGTGGAATAGAAATATGGGCCAACACAGCGCAGAATTGTTCAACTTAAATAAATGTTTTTGCATGTAAATATGTATTGTTAAATGAAAAGTTAGTTTGGTTATCTCAAAATATTTGCATTGAATTAACATTTAAATAACTGAGCTGAAAAAGTTAACATTAATTACGCATTTTGTACACTGAAAAACTAAAAGAAAAAAACATATCTTTACTCTAAATGAGCCAGTAAATCAGTATTCAGCCTGAATTTGGGCCCCCGCCTGCTTTTTCCCATTGAAATGTATATATATCTCCATAAAGAATGTCACAAAGCATGTTTTTTAACTTTCTATTTCCATGAATCATGTAGGTGGTGTCAACTCTGGAAGATTACATAGCATGCTTTAAAGTAAATGCCAAGTCAGTCTGAATCATGCTTAATTCTTAATGCACTAACAAACAGCAAAGATGTTTGTTTGCTTTATTAAATCCTTTATTAAGTTTCAAGATGTCATTAATTAACTGGGATCAATGGGTTTATTCATTTATTTTGAACTGCCATTTGATAATAGGGTCCTTATAATTAAATATGTAATATAATTAAAGAAACTCCAGATATGTTTTTGATAAGGTAACGTGAATCAATTTTGTGTAATGTAGGTAAAATACTGAATTAAAATTGTAAGTAAAAGGCTCTACTGTATGGAAATATGTTGTTATATTTTAATAAACTTAAAATAATTTATTTTGACGTCAAAATAGAAATTGATGTCCATATATATTAAAAAATATCAAGTATTTCAAATGTGTTCAGAATGCCAGTAATGTAAACTAGATAAGTGGTTGATCTACACAGATGACAGCCTCTCAAATGGTGTGTGTATATTCTGTACAAACAGTGAGTGAAGCACATTTCTGGTCATTATCTGAAATCCTCACGTGTACTCAGAACTCCAGACACGCTGTTTACTTACCCAAGTTAATCCTAGGCATTCCTTTACACTATTGATGCCAAAACATATTTATTATCATTGTACAAAGCATCACACCTTAAATATTTCACTAACCACTAATTACCGTGTGGCCCTGTTTTCGAGCTTTTGTGTTCGATCATACCTCTCTCCATTGTCGACGTGTCTCCCGTTTCTTTTGTCGTAAAACTGCTTTCTTTTGTTTGTTTATTTAATAACTTTATTAACCACGTCTGTGCATGTCAAAGTTCTATTTTGGTCCGGATACATGGGAGCATAAACGCCGAGCGGCCGACGGTAAATGCAGGTGACAAGAGGGAGGAGCCGCGCTGTCTGACAAACCACTGAATCTGAATGCAGTGTTTAGATTATTTTAAAATAGAAGCGATATCTAAGAACTCATCTAGATACTTGAAAACGGGAACATATTTTACATTTTGTACTTTCTAAAATACATAAAATAAACTATAAGGCTGCCCAGTTCCCTTTTAATCTCACATTTGGACCATTTACTGACTGTTTTTACCATTAACATCTATGAAATTATTCCCTTTTTCGACATATAACAATATATTTCCAGACATTAGAGCCTTTTACTTACTTTTAATTCTGTATTTTACCTACATTACACAAAATGGATTCACGTTATCTTATCAAAAACATATCTGGAGTTGTGTTTTGCTTCTTTCACGTTTGAGTAATCCTTTATTTTGAGTCTGAATACATCTCCAAAGCTCAAAATGTTAAGTTCCACCTCGGGATGGCATGAAGCGGTCGTTTTCAAGTTAGCTGCTCCCTTCTACTTTTTGTACAGTGGAGATTAACATTTAAATGGGCTGAAATTATCCAAATTATTCTAATCAAGGCGTCATATGGCTCCTTTAATTACTCGCTGAGCCACTAGCCTGCGTACTATGAGTTACCCTACGTGTATTTCAGACAACTCCAAAGTAGTAGCCTTAATAATATAGTAAAAGTAACCAAATATGACATTAGCAGTAAACTGACTGGAGGATGGCACCAGTTTACTTTGATTACTTTTGGAGTCTGTGTGACAGTGGAATGTGTCCTGATTCAGGGCGTGCTCTAGTAAACCCGTATTTTATTTACTCATATAGTCACCTGAGGGAGTTCCTCTGCACTGCTGGCACGCCACGCAAGGTTCACTGGAAAAAAAGAATGAAAAATAAAACAACGTGCTAAAGACAGCTGCTGAGGTTAAACGCACAATCTGAATGTGATTGTTAGGACATTTTTAGAGGAACAAGGGTTTTAGAGGGTTATATAATAATAATAACACTTGTATAGGACTTTTCATGATAGTCAGGGAAGCGTTGCACAGGTCAAAACGCAAATAAAAGAAATAGATAAAGAAAATTTGAAGGAAGTTTTTAGCAGCGGGGTTTTTTTTTTGAAGATGGTGAGTGTAGAGGAGAAAGTTCTGTCCACCCAGGTTTTGTTTGTGGGCCTGGTGGAGGGAGACAGGAGTTTGGCATCAGCTGAGCGGAGGTCACGGGCGGGGGCGTGGAGGAGGAGCTCAGGGGGGTAGGTGGGGTTACGGAGGGGCCTGTAAACAAGGGCGAGGAGCTGGAATTGGATGCGATTGGAGCTCTCTGAGGACGGGGGGGATGTGTTTAAATGACGAGTAAACACCGAATTCATCTGATTTCATTCTGGTCATGGCTCCTCTGATCACATACTGCAGATTATGGGTTTTAAGCGTAATTTACATTATTTTATTATCCTGAACTGAGATAAAAAAGTGGACTAAGGGAGTATGACATGATCCAAAGCACAATAAAAACACCAGGATCATGTCGAGCAGGTTAATGTGACATTTTAAGCGTCTGACAGCAGCACTTACATAGAGGGGCAACATTTTTTCAATACAAAGTGAAATGGAGGAGTTGATGGAGCCAGTAGCTCATCCATGCACACTTATATAGACTTATATGGACCGCGGCGGCTAGCAAGTTAGCTATACCCATTTACTGCCTATGGATAATAATGGAGATTTTGGTGTGCATGCAACATAGCACATAGAACATAATATGACGTTCTTGACTCATGAAAGAAGCGGTGAGAGCAAATTATATTTTAAAAGATTATAATTATTCAGTGTATAATTATCGTTTTTTGTGTATATAATTACACAGATTTGTCATAATCAGAGGTGTACTTGACACTCCTTACATGAAAAGGTTAAGGGCGCGTTTACAGTTGCACACTGAGCTTCTCAAAAACTGGGACTAAACTAAACTGGGGACACATTTTTTAACAAATCCTGGACCAGAATAGGGCGAAATCAGAAGTAGAGAAGGAGCAGACACGAGTACATAACATCTACATGTGAGAGTCCACATCTGAACTACATCTGAGCTCAAATGAGAATCCAATGAGGGCAAAAGTGAACACGCCCTTAATGGTGGATTAAAACTGCAAAAGTACTAACAAAGAGCAAAGGATAACAACGAGCACTTTGACCTTTGGAGATTTGAAGATTTAACAGCTACACTTGCCTTTCGTTCAATAGAGATTAGCAATTCCAGGTCTGAAATGATTCAAATGATTCTAGTGAAGTTTAAAAACACAGTGGAGCACGTCCTGTTTACTATTACCTCACAAAGAACATCACAAGATCGAGCGTTTTCACCTTCTAAATACGCAGAATGAATAAAACAAACTCCAGGTGTGTTTTTGGTGAGGAAACATCATTATAACATAAATGAGAAAATAGCAGTAGGAGCAGTAATATAAATACAAAGGCGATTTAAGAATGATTCAGAGTTAGTAACTGTTTAATTAATAACCTTGCCCCTTAATTAATTAGTCACCATGGGCCTGCTCAAATGTGGGCGAATTTTTTTTTTTAAATAAAGGGATGATTCACAAATCTCAAAGCCTTGTTAAAATATAACTTATATGGTAGAGTTTATACTGTTTACTCTTTGTGCTGCAGTAAATTCTGACCATAACATTATGACATCAAGTCCTCTTATGTATTTATATTGTTTTATCATAGACTTTTATGATCAGCACATGCAAGTTATGTGAAGGAATCAGAAGTGTGTTACTGTCTGTGGTGAAATGCATAAAGTGCCATATTATTGCTATTTTTCTAATCTGTTATAAATTTCTTCATCATAAACATACCTAGAATTGTGTTTTGTTTCATTAAATAAACACAGAAATCCTGCATATTTAGGAGTTCTTCTCTCAAACAAAAACTCTTATTTTCCTCCTTGTGATGTCATGTGGTAAAATAAGAAAAAAAAGAAAAAAGGAGAAAAGAATTGTCAATTTCTACTGAAGAAAAGGCAAAAAGGAGCTGTTAACCAAGGTGGAACAGAGCATTTTGACCCTTGCAGGTACAGACAGGTTAGACAAACATGTGTGAATTAAACAAAATATAACTCCAGATATGTTTTTAACAACATTATAACATGATTCAAAGTTCACAACATTAAATTTTGCATAATATAGGACCTTATGACCCCTCACATCAGATTTTGTAGTTTACTTGCCATTTAAATCATCTTAAATGTCAAGAAATCAGATTATAATCAGATTTTTGTGCGTGTGCGTGTGTGTGAATAACCGTTAATAGTTCTACAAATACTCATTAATTATCCATTTATTGTCTTGTTTATTATAATTGCCGCTGGTGCCTTGTGTTATTTAGAAACCTGTTGCCGAGCCTACAGCCTGTCTCAGTGTGTGGTATGTCTAGAGCGTGCAGAATGTAAACTGTGCCTGAAATCTGATCCCGTCCTGTGGAGGTTTCCCAGGTCTGGAGATTGGAGTGAGATTAACGTGTGTTCACTGCTCACATAGGTACAGCTGAGAAGAACTCAGAATTACAGCATCATATACTGAGGAAAAAATGTAATAAAAAATGTTGTTGTACCGTTCCTGCTCACCTGTTAAACCTTAAACTTTACTGAGTACCGTTCCTGCTCACCTGTTAAACCTTAAACTTTACTGAGATAAGAGGGTCTAAAATTGTATCCTGTCTCCATAATTTGAGTTGAGCATAATTGACAAAAATAAAAAACAACATGAACACTGTGGATTTTGCAGAATCAACAATAGAAGGACCAAACTTTTTATCTAATGTAAAAGAAGTTTTATATTTTGTTATGAATGATAGGAGAATAATTGAGAGCAGATGTCTTCTGCATTTGAGAGA
>KN510179.1:0-14846 GCA_000787155.1 Scartelaos histophorus
AAGTGGAAGTGTCATAGGACGTACAGGTACACGGCGTCGAGGATGTGACAGCAGAGCGTAAACTCTTACTCCTCCCATATTACCTTACATTTCTAGTCCCGTGCGAATTGGACTTTTATATTACAGAGGTCATGCACTAAACCGACATTACTCTACGTTCCCCTGTAAAACTAATCCCGTCCGAATAGGGCTTTAGCGACAATTCCCGAAACTACATTCCCGGACTACACTGACTGTTTGGGCGCATTACACACGTCACGTCCAGTTACGAGCAGAAAGCAGCGATTGGTTAAAGCAAAAAAGAACCCACCCACTGTGGAGCGAACGAATCCCAATGGCGCGAGGTCAGACGGTTTCCACGGAGTGAAAGAAACACGGAGTGAAACCGTCTGATGCATCAGGCTAGTTATATACTGGGATATGGGATTAAAAAATCAAAAACTGCAATCTTGAAAACTTATCATAAACATGCTAGTATATAGCACTATGTTACATAGCATTAGGTGAACAAACTGTGCGCTATAAATAAACTTGCCTTGCCAAATATGAATATTTTCCATCTGATTTCATCATCCCTAAGGGGTTGTGATGCTAAGTGTAGGCACTGCTCTGTCTAAGGCTTTGTTAGACTTTAATCTTTTTTTGTTTTTGTTTTTTCAATCTGACCATAAAGAACTGACTTAGGTGGCACTTAGATGAAATATTCAAACTTATGATCCACCAAAACTTATTGAATTGTATCATTATTTGTTGTTAGGGAATGGCTTCACAAACCAGCCATATTAATAATGATAACACTAACCACTTTAGAGTCATATATTGGGCCCTCAAGCATATGGACCATGTCAAAGTATCATACTAATATGCATTTATTGCATGATGTTTGGACTTGGATATACCAGAGTTGTTGCCTCTGCAGATACTGGATGTGGTCTTTGTACAGAATGAAGCTGATCTCTGCTTTCACTTTTTCCCCTTCTTCAATCGGGTCCACGATCACAAAATCACCTGTGCACATATAAAAGGAATTGTTAAAAATTGTATTAAACAAAAAAGCTTTAAGTCTTTGATAACAAATTATTGTAGATGATAATAAGCTAATGATAAAATGCAAAATGGTTGCTTAATCAGAGCTGCAACAATAAATGAATGAATCAGATTTTTAAAAAGCAATGAAATATGCTTCTGTTAACGGGCCCATATTATGTTATTTTCTGATCGTTCCTCATCACAAGCATACCTGAAATTGTGTTTGCTTCATTCCCACACGTTTAACACACAAGCCCTACACATTCAGTTTCACTTTGTGATACAGGAAGTGCTTCACCATGTTTTTAAAGTCCACACACCTTCACTACAGTCATTTGTATTATTTCAGTTGTTGAATTGCCAATCTCTATTAAACTAAAGGTAGCGGTAGCTGTAAACTTGAAAACTACCACAACATGACATGACAAAGTGGAGAGCATTTTGAGCTTTGGAGATGTAGTCAGACTATTAATAAATATGTGAATGAAAAAAACACAAGGTATGTTTATAATGAGGTAACAGCGTTATGGCATGGTTTAAAGCTCACAAGATTCCATTGTGTGTAATTTAATACCTTTAACACCACAGAAATAACATCATTAAATCAAATTTATAAAATACTACGTTAAATGTTAATTCTCTCCATCTAGAAAGTCCTTTATATTTAAAAAGTGCTCCTGATTGCAATACACAATCGCGGTCGACTTCTATAACAATTGTTCGTTACAGCCTGAAAACAGATGAAAATACACAGTCTGTACAGTAAAAACATGTTGTCAGTACTCGCCTCTTTTGATCCAGATGTTTTTACGGAACTTGGTCGGCATGCTCACGAGGAAGCGGTCCCCATCCGCGGTCACTATTTCATGCAGATTGTTTCCCCGACTTCCGATCACCTGTCAGATCGCAAACACGGGGCTAAATATATGGATTATATGTGGATTCCCGTTTATAACGACACTTAGAAGTAGAAAAATGTACCTTTACTATTTGTTGATTTTCAGTCGGCGTTACGTAGTCTCCCAGAACCTCTTTGACGACATGTTTGCGCTTCGTAGCTTGTGACATTATCTAAAATTATGTTTTACTCGATTTCTCCAACTGAAAAGTAAAAGTTAATATGATACAGTCTATAGTTATAGTTATAGTTATAGAAAGTGGGGAATCTTGTACAAATAAATGGAGGATGTTGCTATCATAAACATACAGGGCTATTATACTAGCTAACTCTTTTATACATATCTAGTTACGTAACAAACTGTTACCTTGTCAGATTGATACTTCCGATGTGACAGATTATTAGTAAATCCAGTTTGAATGTTTTATTAAAGAATTAGACAGTAAAATACGTCTCTGCACTTTGTCACTGCAGTAAACCCTCGTGGAGTCGGACCGGAATCACGAAAGGCTGAATTGATACTTCAAAATAAAAGCACCTTATTTTATTACCTATACTAAATCCCACTTTATTCCTCTAATATATAATTTTTTTTACAAATAATATAGGAAAATCATTTATATTGCGTCATAAGAATATGCGCTAGTCCAAGTTATTTAGTCATGGGCTTTTGGTGTGCTTTTATTTTTGTAGGTTTAAGAGAAAATTCTTCTTAATCCGGATGTCAGGGATTTATGGGAAGTAGAGTCCTGAGCTGCATTCAAGCGCTCAACCGTTTTCTGGAATGATCTGCAACATCTGCTAAATTTAGGGTGACCAGAATTTCAAAATAAAAAACTGGGACATCCCTGTTTTTTGGTGGTTGGTGATAATAAAGTTGTGAAATTAGTGCCTCATTAATGGATCACAGTTTTTTTTTGTTTTTGTTTTTTTCTGTTTTGATCGTTTAAGTAGATTTTTTGTATTTTACCTAAACAAATGATAAATTATGCCTCTCTTTACTGTTGGCAGGGATCAAATTGGTCAAAAATAGGGACACCTGAAACATTTCTTATATAAAACTTGGACTAATCAATGGTTTTGGATAAATCTGTAGAAAAATCAGTACATAGGAAAACTGGGACTGTCCCTGGTAAAAAGTCTGGTCACCCTAGCCAAACTATTTGACATTATATACTCAAATGAATCACTATTATTTCTCTTGGTGATTGGTGATTGCTTTATTAATAAAACCATGAATATTAATAATTTTACAATTTTTATTCAACCTTATTTTATTAGTCTGAACACAGCAATGCCAAATTTCTCTTAACATAATTATTTTTTTTATGTTCACTTCAACAAAACTTTGTAAATAAAAGGCAGTCTCACTTAAAAACTTTTTTTTTTTTTTTTTACAGGTACAGGTAAAATATTGCTTTAAAACACAGCATTGATGGAGATTTCTTTTCACCAGAATAAAATGATAAGATATATGACACATTTCACTTTCCAGCTTATCTTGTGATTAATACTAGCATGAGCAGACTTAAATATTTGTTAATACTAACAGCAGGGGAGGTAGACAGGTGAAATATTGTTGTTTTACGGGAGAATCAGTAGCATTGACATTGAAGGTGCTGGTGCCTGGCATTGAATCCAGTTTGATGAGTGTAGTTATGGAGATGTGAAATGTTTCAGTTGACCACAGCTGAAGAAGCCATTTTGTTTATTCCACAGGCGTTTGACCCTCTGAACAAGTAGTAGTAACCCTGGAAATCAGAACAGACAGTTAGTTATTTTGTTTATTTATATAATGCAGTTTCTGATCTATGTTATAATGTTATTTGTTATATGGCGGCACGGTGGCTGAGTGGCAACACTCGGTTCCACCTTGTTTCAGCCCTGGAATTTCCCATGTCTACTGATCTAATGGTAAAATGTAGCTGTTAACTTGAAAACTACCACCTCATGACTTCACAAAGTAGAACAGAACATTTTGAGCGTTGAACATGTAGACAGACTGATAATAAAGGGTTAATCAAACATCTGAATGAAACAAAACACAACATCTACATCTGTGATTTTGATGACGTTGATTATAAACATATCTTAATCCACACAAGAATCCATTTTGAGTAACATAGGACCATTAAATTAAAAATTTCTCTTGACAGAAATTTCTTGACATTTGCCAAGAATCTAGACCAACTAAATAAATCTGCATGTATGTATATGTATACTTACATATATGTGTTATACCTATATTTGGTTCAGTGCTGTTCCAGTCTGATTTAGTCTGGGTTTAGTCCTGGTTTAGTCTAGGTTTAGTTCCTGGTTTACTCGTGGTTTATTCCAGGTTTAGTCCAGGTTTAGTCCTAGTTTTGTTTTGTAATTTGTCCTGGTTTAGTCCTGGTTTAGTCTTGTGTTGGTCTCAAATCTGATGTGTTAATTGTGCAAGTATAAACTCATCCTTGGACTGACATTATAGCTACATTTTGTGGGCTGATGAAATAATTATGACTTCATTTTAGATTTAGATTTTTTACCTGCTCTCCATAATCCTCTCCCCAGCTGTTTTTGATGGCCCAGAATGGCACACCGTTACCTATTAAAACAATTGTAAATTAAAAGGTTTATAATGCCTCAAAGTACAGTCACAGATGAATGGATAGCATATCAAATCGCTTACGGTTTCCATATCCGACCATGAGCACAGCATGGTCAATCATCCAGGAGTTACAGAAGATTTTCAGAGGATGTGATACTCCCCGCCGGTAAAACTACTCACATTTGAACAGTAAAGAGAAGCACAAAATAAATAAGTGAATGAATTCAATTGTTTGTGTTTTTGAGCTACAGACAAAGTGCTCACCTGCATCGCAAACGCATTCAGAGCCACAGACACGGGTCCATGTTCAGCTAACCAAGCAGCGATTTCTGAAAAGTAAAGAAATGTTTTTGTGTTGTACTCTAACTAATGTATTCAAAACTTAAAAAGGCACTGTATAACTTGTCCAGTGGAGGGTCCTCTCTATATGCCAGATAGAGAATATGAGCCTAGAATGTTCCACAGTATGACCATAAACTCTCCATTGAAACTTGAAAGCCATATTACAGGTTAGATTTGTGGAAAGGCACCCCCACTCACAATACATGTCATGTAATTTAAGATATTTTTGAGCAGATTAGTTTAATACTGTAATGTGGACAATTTAAAGTAAAGCATTAACACCATCATGGAGACAAACAAGTTGCGGGGTCGCCTCTCCACATATATGACCAGTAAATTGGTCAAATGGTCAAACGTAAAGGCAACCTGCTCGTTTCATGGAGATAAATAAGTTTAATGCCATACCGTGCAACATTCCAGGCAATACAACAAAAACAGGTGTTGGACTTTCTGCCAGAAAAGTTACATAAACTTACTTAAAGATTTAAGTGAGTTTGAAATGGTACAAAAACACTGTGCTGGCTCAGTGACTGGACATGAGTGTCCTAAAGTTGCATTGACGAACCTTTTTCATCCTTTGCGATCTCTACAGAGCTGTTGATGTAAGCAGCCACTTTCCCGGTGGTGAAGTCACATCTCTGTTTGTGTCCAGTGTATGAGTAATCATTCTCTGTCTCCAGACCACCTGAAAACAAGGCACAATACTGTTTAATCCCATATTATCCCATTGTCCAATCTGTGTTATAATGTTGTTTCCTCATCACAAACACACCTGGAGTTGTGTTTTGTTTCATTCTTAAATGTTTAACAGAGTGTTTTCAAGTTTGAGAAGAACTCAGCCTAAATAGCAGGGTTTGTGTGTTAAACTCCATACACTCTCACTATCTATCTAGTCTATACTAAACAAATGGTAAAAGGAGCTGTTGACTACTACCACATGACATCACAAGGTGGAACAAAGCATTTTGGGGTTTGGAGATGTAGACAGACTAATAATAAAAACACAAAACAAACACAACTCCAGGAATGTTTTTGAGGAGGTAACAACATTCTAACATGTCTTAAAACTCACAAGAGTCAGTTTTGTGTGACATTGGGCCTTTAGCTAGTTTACGGCTTCTACTATGTAATAACATATGTCATTTTATCACCAAAATAGAGTTACTTTTACTTGTTTCCCATTCAAATATATTTACTATTTAAGTTATAAACATGAACTACATGTCATTCAGTAGTTATATAATGGGATCTTATATTACAACATGCAGCTGTTCTTACCCAGTTTCTCAATAGCTTCATAAGCGTTTGAAGGCAGTCCTCCTTTGCAGGCCTGGTCCAGTCCATCACAGTCGACCAGCTCTGGAAAATATAATATTTCAACAGTTGAAAACCTGTTTTTGGCATCTTTAATCATTATGTTACTTTAGAATATGTACATTATATGGTTAAGCACATATTAATCAGTTAAAGGTGCATTGTGTAACTTTTCTGGTGGGGGGTCTATCAGATGCTCCATGGAAATGCTTTGTCTGAAATGTTTCACAATATGGGATCAAACCATTCTATCTTCATATGTGGTTTGGACCAGACCAAGTTCCAGGTCTGATCTGTGAAGAGGTGACCCCACTCAGACAGAATGCCTGTTTTTCTAGGTATTTTTGGGCTATAAAACCACATGTAACTGATTAAATGCAAAATAGACAGACCACGGAGAAGCTGACGGACCCCCAAGCAAAAAGTTACACCTTTAAGCAAAATATATATATTAAGTAATATTGCATATATTAATACTGTAATACTTTGTACTTTTAACACACCTTGTTCAGAGAGAGAGAGCAGGGAGCCATTTTTGAGGAACCACTGTCCCTCAATGTTCCCAATGACAGAAAACGCCCAACAAGACCCACATGCCCCCTGCAAAAAACACACAAGAAACTTGCATTCATTGAAGATTCACTTTAAAGCTGCACTGCTCAACTTTTCTGATGGACTTAACACCACTTGCTTGTCTTAATGGAGATGTTATTACTTTTCACACTATACGGCATTAAACTTCTCTAATCCCATGGAGACAAGCAGGTGGCAACACCGAGCTAAGTTACGGGTCAGATCTGTGGGGAGGTGCTCTCAGTCACAGTAAGACTGCATGTATTCCAAGGTAGTTTTGATCAATAGACAAACAAGAAACACTAGATAGACAAGTTTAATGCCATACTGTGTAGGTGGCAAAGATCATTTCACTTAAAATGTCATCGAAACATGACCTCACACTAGGAAATTTGATATCTGATATCTAATGTGCACAGAGATCATGATTTGACAAATAAAAATATAAGAAAACACATCTAAGTATCTAAAATAGAGCTCTCTAATTTCTGTTATTTTCAATATTTTTCAACTTTTTGACACAAACTGCTTTTTGATTGGTGTAAAACTATATATTATATTTACAAGTATTATCCCACTAAATGAAGTCAAAATTACAGAATCGTCAAAACCTCTCATACACACTAAAGTAATATTAACCAGTGTATTATTATTATTATTATAGTAGCACTAGTTAAAGGCAGATTAGTGACCTGGTTCTTGACTGGATTGACTGCTCCATGCTCCCTCCAGTCCCAGCTGTCAGGCGCAGGCTGAGCAGCAGGGGGCGCTCTCTTCATCTGTCTGTGCTGCGTCCACTGACTCAGCATTGGGTTCAGATACACAGAACGAAACTCCTCCTCTAAACATGAGACAAGAGAAACATAAATGTGTGGAAATAAAAAAAAAAACTATGTCTACTGTTAATTGATTTTGACATAGTTTAAAGATCCTGTATTATGCAAAATTAACTCTCGTATTGTGTTGGCACCTCATGAAAAACAGACCTGGAGTTGTGTTTTGTTTCATTCATACATGTTGAGTTATCCTTTATTATTAGTCTGTCTACATCTCCAAAGCTCAAAATGCTCTGCTACACCTTGTGATGTCATGTAGTGGGAGTTTACAGCTACATTTTACCTTTAGTTCAGTAGACGGGCAATTCCAGGGTCTACAAAGTGGAACAGAGTAAGAGGAGTGAAGAACTCAGCCTAAATATCCACAACTCCAGGTCTGTTTGTGATGAGGAAACAACTTTATAACATAGATCAGGAAACAGCGTAATACTTCAGAAAGTCACAATTATTTTTTTGACACACAGAAGAAACAAACAAGTAAGTAGATCTATATCTATTTAAACGAGGCACAACACCCATATTAAGACCTTAAGATCTTTACATTTTAAGATATGCAAAAACATTAAGGAACTGAAACTTGCAGTGAAATCTTCTAAAAACCTTATGTAGCTATAATTTGTGAAATACAAAGTTAACATAGTATTTAAGATTTTGTTTAAAAAAAAAAAGCCTAGTTTATTAGATTTGGTGATGTTTAATTTCTGTTTTCCTGGTTGGACAGTGGCAGCAGTGTTATAATTTATTTGTATTCATGTATTTTGTTGTTTGAAGCTTTAAAATGCCTCCCTGGAGTGTAAATTGCCCCTGCATTTTGTCATTTTCAGTGGTGATGATGACACAGGTAGAGGTTTTCCGTTTTAGAAACACAACACTACTTCCTGTCTTTGTGTATGTTTCTTTGCAACTCTTTTCCTCACAAACTGACACAGGTGCACTTGTCTCCATGGACCTGTCTACATGGAGATGTTATTGATTTGCCTGGAATGTTACACAGTACGGCATTAAATATCTATCCAGCATTTATTCCATCATGAGTGTTTTAATTGAAACACTGTTACTGGGCTCACCTCTTCACAGATCTGTCCTGTAACTTGGCCTGGTGACATTTCCGTGGAGATAAATAAGCTTATAGCCATACTGCAGTAGAACCAGACCAAAGGAATAACACCTCCACACAAGCAGGTGGTGGACCCTCTACCAGTTATGTTACGCAGTGCACCTTTAACTGATGGAAAACTATATTTACCACAGACCTATTATCCCGTCAAAAACATGAAAAGCTGCCATACGCACTTGAAACTCATAAGCACAACATTTAGAGGTGTAAAAAAAGATATTTTTGATTAAAAAAAACAAAAAAATGTCTTTCAGTAATAAATTCCTGAACACAAACAAAAATGCACTTTTAATTAATCATTGCAACTTAACTGGTCAAACTTCTTGCTCCAAACCATAGACTGTATAATGCAGTGGACTAAGTGAGTGTGACATCACCCATAACGCTCCAGTCAAATGAAGCTCACCGAGGCTAGAGGTTATAGGGATGAATTTGTTTAATAGAAAAAGTTGTCAAATAAAAACAGCTGGATCATGTAGAGCAGGTTATAGGGCTGAATTTGTTTAGAAAAAGTTGTCAAATAAAAACACCTGGATCATGTAGAGCACATGTAGAGCACATTAGTTATGTCCGTTTATATATACAGTCCATGGTCCAAATACAAGTCTGACCTCAAACCAAAAGTGATTTTACTGTTACAAGAGTGAATGTGAACTTCTGAGGAGTATTATAGACATAATAAAAGCTCATAAAAGCTGGTGACATATTCACTCTCTTTTTTAATTCTGCACAGCCTGTCTACTCCTTCAGAAAACACAGAATTTCTTTGTAAAGAAAGACAGAGACAGACAGACAGATTATTGAAGTTCATGATGCAGACTGTGAACAAAAGCCTTACCAGTCAGATCACTGAACTTGGTGACTCCGTACTCCGCTGTGCCCTGATCCAAAGACTGGAGCTTCTCTGCCGTCTTCAGGTTTTCATGAAAGATTTTCAAACGACGGTCGACCTCTGTAAAATACATCTAATTTAGACTCTTACATTATTATAGAGCTGTACTTTCTTTTATATTTCCATGAGGCCTTATCTCTGTGTAATCCCTCAGTAAATAGTAAATCATCAAAACTGTACTAAAGTGTACTTAAGTGGATACTTTTGACTTCACTACATTTGAGAGCAGGACTGAAAAGTAAAACTATTTTTATGACAGATTGAGACCTGCTGAAAAGCCTAGGGGGGGAGGGGTTTAAATACATGTGTAGTTTGAGCAAACAAAGAGACAGAAATAAAAACAGCCAAAAACAAACAAACATAAAAATCACTAAATATGAACCTTTATTAGACCTCTAAAGATGCTTTTACTTACTTACTTTACTTTTGTATATTGTAAATGTGTATTATAATACTTTATGCTGATTTTTTCACGTGAAACTTCTCTAGTGGAGGTTCTGTCTCCATGGAGATGTTATTGCTTTACCTGGAATGTTTCACAATATGGAACTTTTCTATCTTCATGGAGACAAGTTACATGTGAGATCTATGGAGAGTCACAATGCCTGTTTTTCTATGTATTTTTGAGCTATAAAACCACAGGTGATTTAATAAATGTAATGTAGAGCTGCTTGATGTCATACTGTGGAACATCTCAGACAGAGCAGTGACGTCTCCATATAACCAAGCAGCCCCGCCCAAACCATAGGCTGTATAAAGAGGCGGACTAAGCCAGAGTGTGAGTGACATTGTAGGGAGTAACAGAAGTGACAGACCTTCTTGTGTGCTGTAGTCTTTGTTGTATTTCACCATGAACTCTTTAAACTGGCCCAGCAGCTTCACAGACTCCACCTGCACAAGTTCAACAAGTTCAGTCATCAATATTTGTCCCATTTATTCCCAAAAAATACATGAAGCTATAGGCACAAAATGTAGGTATACACTGTAGGCACACACTATTGTCCTCATAAAAGGCACTATATTATTATTTAAAACTAGATCACACAACTGGAAGTATCATTGACAAGTTGCAGGCTCTTGTGGGGTGGTCCCCGTCTGCAATGCTCCGTATATGAGTTTCTTTAGGCCTGGTTAAGACAAGGTTCTGGGTTAGACCAGTTTTGGTTGTGGTTTAGTCTTGGATTTGACCTGGTTTAGTCCTGATTTAGTCCTGGGTTAGTTTTGGATTAGACCCGGATTACACCTAGGTTTGACCTGGTTTAGCCCAGGTTTAGTCCAGGTCTAGCCCAGGTTTAGTCCAGGTCTAGTCCAGGTTTAGTCCAGGTCTAGTCCAGGTCTAGTCCGGGGTACCTCTTCTGCCTGAGCATTTGAGTCCTGGATTTGGTTGGTTTCTTCAGGGTCCACTGTAAAAGAGAGCCCCATTATGCATTGGTATAAAGTATGTTTCATTCACATGTTACACAGACATTTAAATAAAACTGATAAAAATACAGCCCATATCATTTCAAATAACTGATACAGTAATAGAAACTTTTACATTATTTTGTAAATTTGCTTTTAACTTTTGTCATTAACTTCTAATAGCTAATGAACGGCCACTTTAAAGCCCGTTCACATTCTGAAAGTCATTTTTCCCTTAATTTTTCTCATAAACAAATTCAATTTATTTTTTTTATTTTTCTTCCAAATATTATGAGTAGGCAAAAGTAAAAATAGGCCTTGTGGTCATTAGTAACCACACAGCTGAATTATCCTGACTCGTATTTAAACTGCATGATTCAGTGCTGAGTATTTGAAACCCACATTTAGGTTCACACTTCTGTTTGAGCAGAGTGGAGCTGCCCTCCCAGGGGATGTCCCAGACCTCGAACAGGCAAACCTCCGTCTGAAAACACAAATGACACAGTGAATAAATGCCTGTCATACCAACATGAATGTCACAATTGCAGATACAGCACACACAGGGGAGATTTCATTTGTCATTTAAATCACAGAGATAAAAATAACAAAGGATGATGTTTGTCTGGATTACAAAATCAGAGGTGAAAGAGAGATACAGGGAAAAAAGTAAAAAGTTTGACTAAATATTAACTATTCTGAGTTCTTTCCCTTCCTTTACTACAGCCAGTATTGACGACTATTATAAAAATCTACTACTATTATACTTCTACTTCTATCACAGTACTACCATAAATACTGTAATTACTACCACAAAGAGTCAGGCCCACAGACACTCTATGATACTGAGCTCAAAGTCCCGCCCACTTCGTATTCCGCTCTAGTTCTGGAAGTAAATTTTCGGCTCATTTTTCACATAGACTTTTTTAAACGTGCAAAGAGTTCAAAGGCATAGCTGAGGCTAACCAGCTACGTGCTAGTATCCATAACGTGATAGTTTTAATTTCGAAAAGCATGTTTAACTGCAAGGTTTGGTGAAATGCTTTAAAAATGTTAGGATTTATAAAGACAGATTTTCAAATAAAATGATATGTCTTATGGTCATGAGTTAGCACATAGCTGATTAGTCCTGAGCAAGCTTACATGACAGTCACTGTTGATACAAGAGCTGTGCAATCACTTTATAATTATATATTATTATAATATTTCAATTATTTCTCTATATTCCTCTAGCATAAATCTATGTAATAGACACATTTAAAACATTTATATTTAAGCTAATTTATATTTAGATTTAGATATTTATATTTTGAATTATTTAAATATGTCCGGATTATTTATTTTATTTTTCAAAATGACACGATTGAATAACTGCAATTCTATAGTGACAAAGAAAACAGACTTTCTTTTGCTGCTGTGGGTTAAGTCCAAGTCACAAGATCAGGAGTGTGTGGACATAGGGAACAAATAAAAGATGCTGTTGCAATTGCATTTAAGAGTTCACAGACTTCCTCATTCTGGTCAGACCTGGTCTAAACTTCCCTCAACACTTAAGAAACATATAAATGAACTAAAATAAACCATGAGGCAAAACACTGCAGCAAACCTTGAGTCTCTGTGGCTCTGCGACGAAGTCACAAGACAGGAGTGCGGCTGACTTCTTACACTGTGTGTTACTGAGCTCCACTGTCAGGGAGTAACGAATGCCTTTCACCACCTAGAAAACAAATACACATTTATGACAATATATCACTTTATTATTGGCCGTGCTGTTCTGTCTGAAAGATTAGAGATTAGAGGGGCAGAGTTTGTCAGTTTTGTTTATTAAATCTTTGGTTGCGCTCACACTTATGATACATAGACCACAGCAAAATTGGGACTAAACTGACACTATTTTCAGAGGTAATCCTGGACTAGACCAGAACTAAACCAAACAGGACCAAACAAAGTCTACATCAGGACTAAACTGGGCACAAACCAGAAATGAGAGCAAGTTTATAACTGATTGGCCACCAGGTTGAGGCCAAATCACATAAACTTTTATAAATGTTCAGAACTTTTTTATTCATGGATAATCATTAACTATGCTTAAGTGTAGTGTTGTGTGTTTGTATTTAACAATTTAACATGATATGTTTTTGGATTTTGCCTGTCTGTTTTTAATTTTGAAAATATGTATGTATATGTATGTATGTAAATATGTAAAATAACAGGACAATAGTTCAGGCAGTTACACAATCAGAGAGACAAAGGACTAGTCGGCAGCAGGCCATTCTTGTGATTCTGATATCATAAATAGTCTAATACCTGCACATGTTGTCTACGCAATAATGTATAATAACATATATAACAACAGTTTTGTAAAAGTTTGATACAGCTGCAGCCTATTTCAGGAGTTATAAGATACATATTGCTCTATATATAGACATATATAGAAAACTCTATACTTCAGAGTGTCTAAATGATAGCATTAAGGAATAAAATATTTGCCAGAAAGAAGCTGTTTGTCTATTAATTAATACTTGATTTACCTTTCATAACACAAATACAAGTATTTTCTTACTTTATTGACATAGTAGGATCTGATAAAGGGCTTTATTTCATTATTGTGACATAAACAGTTGACTTGTTCAGTACATAATGTACCTGAATGTACCATTGTGTTAACATGGGCCTATTATGTACTACACATTACAGTGTTGTTTTGAAAGCAGGTCCTGAACGCACCATCACTCACTGTCCCATGACCAAGCTATTAACACTAACTTAGCTCTGCAAGAAACAATGCCTTGTTACAGTAGTTACACGTGTATTCCCAAATACTTAAAAATATTCGTTTATTTTAAGAGATCCATGACGCAGTTCTATTTGATGTGATGTACTTGTGTGAATGACCTGTTTAGTGGCGGAGATCAGCCGGCTGACTCTGCGCAGATGCACGGCGTTAGAGCCCCGGTTGTAGCGCTCTTCGGCGAACTGTAGCACCTTCCTGAGGCCGGGGTCCGAGTCCTGGAGCAGGGTAGGAGACCCAGGGGCCGGCTCGGTCTTCTGGATTCGGGAAGGGGAGCCTGGAGGAACGAACAGGGGCCGCTGGAGGTCTATGCCCAGCGCCACAGACGCAGCCAGACACAAGAAAAACAGCGGATTAACGCGAATTGAAGCCGCCATTTCGGCCTCTGACAGCGGGGCGAGGAGACAAAGGGAATACGGTCAATAAAACTCCGATTATATATATTATAAGAGATGGTTGTGTAGAGTAGGAAAAATCGATAACAGAGTCTCCACGAAGCTGGACGCGGCGGTGTTGTGTTGCCAAACAAACGCAGCCAGGGCGGAGACACGAGGTGTGTTCACAAAGCTCTGGAAAAAATGAACAACGCAAGACACTGTGTAATTACTGCAAATAAAAGTTATATTTTTCTGACATTATGATGAGAACTACACAGTTATATTTGAGTTATATTTATATGTATTGTGATTCAAGACGAAAACCGAGTGTCGTATGTTTAATCTAATAATTTCACTGAAAATTCACTTTTAAGTCAATGCATGTTTTGATGTTACCACAAGAGGGCGACACACTACACTACGGTGACTACAGTAACTTCTCGAATACGTTTCCAAGTAAGAAGCATTGGCACTTGTTTTATTCTCTCTGACTAGACAGAGAGTGAATATTACTTGAAATATAAGTACGATTTAATAAGAGCTTCGTCTCTCTTTATTTGATTTATTTTTAAGGTGACCAGATTTTCAAAATAAAAAAAACGTTTTTGTGTTTTTTAGTGGTTGGTAATAATAAAATTCTGAAACGAGTGCGTAATTAAGTAAAAAAAATGTTATGCAGAGACCATTCA